>JALLBE010000350.1:0-17854 GCA_036939795.1 Thalassiosira mediterranea
AAAAAGTAAAAGCGGGAAGCATTTTAATTCGTCAAAGAGGTATGAAATTTAAGCCTGTGATGTCCTCGCCAACTGTGATGCAAACACACTCACAATTCCATGGTCGGTGATCGGGCAGCGTGGCAGTGGTGCTTTCAACGGTCGCAGTCGGCCTGCGGGGTTAGGCTTGCCCTCCTCTGACACGTCATAGCAAAATGCGAAGTGATATGTGTTTGTAACGATGCATTATCCTGTATGATCCATTGGTTGACCTGAACTGAGTAGAATTGTAGACAATAGTAATCGATATTATCAAATCAGATCTTCGAGAGTATCATTTGGCGATGGCAAATGCTTTGATTGGCAGCCAGTGCAAAATGACTCACTTTATTTCATCATCCCTCTAGAGGCATTATTTCTGCAATATTGAATGAAATAGATGTACATAGTGAAAAATCAAAAGTGCTCAATCACATTGGCACTGAGCAAGGCCATCGAGGCCGACATTTTCATGTGCAGCCAAGAAAGCAAGAACCCATGCCAGCCTGGGAAACCACCACCAGCAGCGACCATGGAGAGCTGCCATGCATGGGAAACTGAAGCGGACACAGAAGCACCGCCTGTATTGCGCCAAATCATCAAAATATCATAGCGCTCGCGTGGAATGGCGAAACCTTGCCTCCAAATGATCAGTCAATTGTGCTGCTTTCAGCAGATCAGAGATCAGAGTATGTCGCATTTTCCGCTTGACTCAGCGCTAACTTCAGTCGACAGACCGATCTTCTCTGCAATTTTAACCAATGTATCAGCCTCCTGTTCGTTAAATGCGCACATGTGCACCTCATGTAGCTCCGCATATCCATCAAATTTGGCTATAGTATCCATGCCGATTCTCAGCACCTCCTCAACGCTCTTCGGACCGCGGAACACGCCCGCGGAGAGCAAACTGAATGCCACCGCCTCTAAGTTTGCGTCCCGCGCTCGTTCCAAGCTCGACGCGTAGGCGGAGGCCAACAGCCTGTCGCCCTCATCGACGTCGTACATCCTGTAGTTCGGGCCGACCGCATGTATGACGTGCGATGTGTGCAGTTCTCCGTACGAGCCAGGGCCGGTGACGACGGCGTCGCCCGTCTTGCACCTGACGCCCGGACCGACCTGCGGCAGCGCCCGTCGGTCGGCAGCGAGGTTCGGCCCGCCGGCGGCACCGATGGCGCCGTCGACTCCGCCGCCTCCCACAAGGCGTTGACGATGGCAGAAGATCTCGGATTCGCAGGGTACTCGAAATCGACCACCCCCGCGATACGATGAGGCTGAAGGGATGCTGAGACGGCGTTCGATACACGGCGATCCTCGTGAGGGCGTAGGCTGCGGTCGTCATGATTCGGAAGTTGTTGTTGTTGGGAGTGGGAAAGCTGAACGGAGAATGGACGACGGATTGAAGAATCAAGAGAATCCTCTCGTATTTTAGCGATATTTGAACGCACATATTATGTACACAAGTACCAATCAGAATCGCAGAATCTGTGTAGCACACGCCCCCCTTCGGCCGGCTCCAATCCACGCTCCACGATCCGCTCCACCTCCACTCTCCTCCACCCTTCTCACCCAACCCCCCCTCTCTCCTCCACCCGCACCCCGCACCGGGACAGAAGGCGGATGCTCCCTCCGCATAGCTCCACATGCTCCATTATTCGCGATGAGGGCACGCACCAATGTCGCGACCCGCCGGGCGGATCCTCTCAACGGTGGCGGGGTATCAGTGGCGAAGACCAGCGCAGAGGAAGATGACTCCAATGGAAAGGACAAGCCGAAATTCAAGCGCCCGCCTGCGGCCACATTCAAAATGCCTCCTCCACCGAGAATGTCATCGCTCTCCGTTCAAAACGAACCCAATGGCGATAATTTTGCGGCCAGCAGAGTTAACGGTGCAGCCACCCCAATGAACGGTCTAAATGGTAATGGGAATCAAGGAGCTGAAAATGGAAGCGTACTATCATCCAGTGCATCGACGTTATCACAGCCGGTCCCGTCGGCTGCAATCCCACCCCCACCGTCAAGTTCGGTGGTATACCAAAGAGTGAAGCGCCCCCCGCAAGCTTCAGAAGCTAACGCAACGCCCCCTTCAACCATGGCGGCGGTCAATGCAGTTAGTACTTCCGGGATTAATACCATGGCTCCAACATCCTACAGCAGTGAAAGCTACAACAACTCCTACGTCCCACAGCAGTATCAAAAACCTCCTACGCACATATCACATCCCTATAGACCGAGTTCGTGGTACGCGAATGCTCGAGACAGTCGGAAGAAACGTCAGATATGTGCGAAGGTGGCTGGTGCTCTATTCGCCATCGTTTTTTTTGCTTCGGCCTGGTGGGAATACCAACAGTTCTCGGGCTCCCAATCAAGCGAGCCCGAGAGGCATCACAAGAATTATCACCATCACGACCCCCGCCACCATTCCAAATATCATCCGACGACGGGAACTACCGACAGTTCATCGGGAGTGGGCAACATCGAAAGTACGTCGGGAGTGGGCTCTGTCGCAAGTACAACTCCAGCTGCCAAGGTGGAATCCGAGAAGAAAGCAGCGAGAAGCTATAGGCATTTGGAGCAAGAGCATAAGTCGCACGATGAATTGCGGGAGGAGCAGAGACTGGAGTCTCAACAACGTCAGCCCGATCAACTCGACAACGGAATGCATGGCCTATTCTCCACGGTCCCGGTAACAAAACTCTCCAATGACAGACTGCTGCCCTACGTTGGCTTTGGGGTGTCCTCTCGTAGCGTGGATCACAAGCAAGTTCCGTTGATCGTCTCTACCTTATTGCAGTATGCATCTTCGGAAACATTAGGCGGCGGGGGCATCGCAATGCTGGATGCAGTCATCGACGAGGATCGTAAGGTTGAGAACGAGGGTGGAAGTTTACAATTCAGCATCACTAGGAAGGCAGTGGAGGAATACGAGCTAGAAGAGGAGAAGTTGGAATCTTCGATGGCCAAAACTGTCGTCACCCTCGTGGGCCGGGCGGTCTCATTTTTTGGCAAGGAAAAGATGATGGCTCGCAAGGCAGGAGGGCTTCTCGAAGGTGAAAAGTCTGGGTCGGGTGACGACAAGTCTGGATACGATTATGACAATCGATTGGAAGTTCACCTTCTGGTGGGACTGTCGGGTCCTGACCTTGGCGCTGAAAATACAGTTGCGGCTTTACGAGACATCGTGGCAGAGCTCGATGGACTTGTCCCTGCTCTTCCGAGGGATGTGCTCCACGCAGACCTTTCAAATTACAAGGCGCTACCGTCCCCAACCACTGTTGATCGAAAGGTTGACGTGCGTTTACACGTTCTGCTGCGGTTGAACCATTGCCACGTCCGCTCGATTCATGTGGTGCCTTGCTCCGCAGATGAAAACAACAACAAAGAGCTTCTGAATCGATGGATTTCATCTTACTATATCCTGGAAAGGCTTTACGAAGCGGGGATCATACATGGTCTTGGACTTGATGGGATACATGGACAAGATATTCAATATCTGTTGAAGAGATGCACCATCAAACCACAAATATACAGAGGAGATGTCTCACAAGCACTTGATATTTATGGACGAAGGTTGGCGAATTACAAAGATGAACATATTGCTACAATATTGAAACAGAACAACATCACCTTCGTGGCAAGCAACGTCGCTGGTCACATCCTTCAAATGAAAGCCATGGCCCCAAATGCTTATGCCCTGCTTCAGAATCTGGGTGGTGTGATATATCGTGCTCATCAATCTTACATAACCGAGCAAGAAGGAGGAGAACTGTTTTTTTCCAGTTCTGGTCACAAAGGCGAGGGCGAGTATTATACAGTTCCTCGGCTTGTTCTGGCCTACCTTGTACGGCACAAGGTATGTGTTCTTCCTCATGCATACAAGGCTGAACATTTGGCAGATGATGCACCCGAATCGGTGGGAGGACTGGCCAATTTTCTTACAGATCGGCGCGTGGCAGAAATTGGAGCTGCTATGACAGCTCTGCTGTCAGAAAATGATCTTCCGGAAGACCATGGACTTGGCATGGAAGGGGAGGATGAGGTGGCAGCAGTCTTCCACAACGTAGAGAGGGAGGAGGTACATTTGTTTCGCGATGAAGGCCACGCAGAAGTTGTTGTTGCTTCCGTGAAAGGTGGTGACTCCTTTGTAGTGATGGCACACACTGGTACTCGGTTTACAGCCTACGCCGCCGATGGTCAGAAGGTAGGCAGCTACAAAGTCACCACAAAGAACGGCGCGGCCGAAGATTTTGCAATTCCTTCCTCAGCTCAACTACCTTTACATGAGCACATGTGATCATAAAATAGAACGAAACCAGTGCGCACCAACTGAACTTTGGCTTAATGATGAAGGCAAGTCCAGGCCATAGGTTTGGTCGATCGTTCTATGCCAAACTCTGCTCTCAAAATTATTACCCTCATCTACCTGAGCCTCTCCAAAACGATAGCCGATGCCCCGCCGCCGCCATTGCAAATGCTGGCGCACCCCACAGTCGCATCGCTCCTCTTCAGAACTTGATACAAGCTACCGACGATCCTCGCCCCGCTCATCCCTATCGGATGTCCCAGGCTCACCGCCCCCCCGAACACGTTCACCTTCGCCATGTCCAGGTTCAGTATCATCGCGTTCGCCAGGGCCACCACCGAGAAGGCCTCGTTGATCTCGTGATACTCCACGTCGCGCATCGTCATCCCCGCTCGCTCCACCGCGATCGGCGTCGCGACGGACGGCGCCGTGGTGAATTGCGCCGGCGGTCCCTCCGCATCGGCGTAGCCGCGGATGCGAGCTAGGGGCTCGAGGCCCATCTCGATCGCGCGGGCCTCGTCCATGATGACGAGCGCGGCGGCTCCGTCGTTGATCGAGGAGGCGTTCCCGGCCGTGACCGTGCCGTTTTCCTTTTGGAATGCGGCTCGAAGTTTGGGAAGTTTGTCGAGGTCGACGGAGTTGGGTTCCTCGTCGGCTGCGATCATTTCCGGATTGTCGCCGCCCTTGCCCCTCTTTTTTGGAGCTTCCACAGAAACGATTTCATCGTCGAACACCCCCAGCTCCGTCGCCTCGCGTGCTCGGTTGTAACTCTCGATGGCATACCTGTCCTGATCTTCCCTCGAGATGTTGTATTCCGTCGCACATTTCTCCGCACACGTGCCCATATGAACTGGATTGATCGAAACGCAGGCCGGCAATGCCAACATGGCAATTATGAGTGGTGCACTTCATTCTCGAGAACACAACATACCACTAAAGCACGCACAACACTGAATGGTAGCAAGAACTCACCATCATCAAACGGATCCCACAGACCGTCATGAATGATACCGTCGATCAATTTCGCATGACCGAGGGCCGTGCCGGACCTCGACGTCGGCAGGTAGTGCGGTGCGTTGCTCATGCTCTCCATGCCGCCCGCGAGCATCGCGATCGGCGCATCGCCGCCGTGATGAGCATTGCACTCGATCGCCTGCGCGGCGAGCATGACCGACTTCATCCCCGACGCGCAGACCTTGTTGATCGTGTTGCATATCGTGGACTCCGGCAGGCCCGCGCCGAGGACCGCCTGCCGGGCCGGCGCCTGGCCGATTCCCGCCGAGAGGACGTTACCGATGTAGGCCTCGGCGATTCGGGGCGCGTCCTTCCCCTCGCCCACTCCGAGGCGGGAGATCGCCCCGGAGATCGCGGCGGCGCCGAGCTGCGGCGCGGTGAGGTGCGATAGGCCGCCGCGGAACTTCCCGATGGGGGTCCGGGCGTAGCTGACGATGACGGCTTTGCTCATGACGATGGCTCGCTCTCTTTCGGTTTATGACATCGCCCTCCCTCCCGTTGATACCGGCCATCGTGTTTGCTGCCATCTTGCTCGCCTCGTCATCTCGGAAATGTTCTTTGTTCGGCGTTCTTTTTGATGGCGTCGTCGTATCGATGACGAGTTGTGTGTTGACGCCAAAGATCCAAAAAAAGATTTTTGGCGGGAACCATGTTACGGTGCAAAAAGTCAGATCAAAGCAAACGAGCACAATGTATGGCCGCTCGCTGATGATGGCCGCGGCGCGCGTCGCGCGACGCGTGTCAGGCAGCGTACAAGGGCGGCGGGCGAGTAGACACACAAGCAGCGCCAGTTCTATTGGCTAATGATGGCGGGTCAGCACGGAGGCCACGAACGGCCGGGCAACCGCGGTGGCGGCGGCGGGGCGAGGAGGAAGAAGGGCAAGGGCTTCGACCCCAAGCCCAAAACCAGGGCGCCATTCTTTCCCGATGCGCCGACGTCCGTGGGCTCCCCGATAGACGACGGATCCCGCTTCCGACCCCGCGCCGTCCGGCAGCGCACGCCCCGGCGACTCTGCTCGCTCGCGCTGCCCCCTCCGCTCGTGTCGCTCTTCGATTCCTCCTCCTCCTCCGGCGGCGGGGGCGGCAGCATCGGCGACGCCGCACGCCTCGCCGCGGCCCATCAGCAGCAGCACTCGGAGAACGCCTCCCTCGACGGCGGCGCCTCGCAACACGGCGGCGGCGGGGGCGGTCCGCCGCGCCATCACTCCAGCAGCGCGTCCGCCGTCTCCGCTTCGGTCGCGTCCGTGGGCGGGGCGTCCGCCAGCGTCCGCGGCGCTCGGGACCTACCCCAGCATCTGCGCGCGGGGTTGGCGCCGTGCGATCCGCTCATCGTCTTCGACGGACGGTATGCGATCGTGGCGACCATCGACGGCAGGGTGGCGGTTTATGCCATCGTCGATTTCGACGATGGCGTTTCGGAGGACGTGCTCGCCTCGGAGCGTAGGAGGCGCGCGGAATGGAAGGAGGAGGACGAGTGGCACGAACGGATGAAGGAAGAGGAGAAGAAGGATGAGTTGAAATGGGGGGACGACGATCTAATCCAGATCGATGCGACGATTGAGATGGAGGAAGATGAGGACGAGGGAGAAGAGAGCGAGTGGGTCACGAGAGATCGGATGCGCCGTCGCGAAAGAGCGAAGCAGGCGGTTGAGCCCATTCTGGTGGTGTCATTGCCACCGAGCAAGTCGCTGAGACAGGGGGACGACCAGAGCAAAGGAGGCACCGGCAGCCACGACGAAGAGAGCACTGTCAGTTTTGGCCACATCATCAGTCCACCGACGATCGTTGCCATGTGCGCGACGCCCGGCTGTGGAACATCCTTAGTTCAACAAAGAGATGCAGTCTATCCCTACAGCAGAGCAGAGGATGCTCGGACCACATCGCCCGAGTCACTTCCACCCACATTTGGCGAGAACTTTCTGGGGCATGTAGCAATAGTCACTTGTGATGGGGAGGTGCACATCCTTGAATTCCTGTTGACAAAGACAGATGGCCTCAGTGGAAACCCCATGCCGAGAGTTAATTTCATCACTTCTTTCTGCACCGGTCACTTGGGTGCCACCTCCATTTGCTTGTACAAAGTCCTGGCCGACATCAGCAGTACCGCAAATCCGGAACAGCCGTCTGGTCAGGGAAATCAAATGCAGCTGTGCATAGGTCACGAAGCAGGAATCCTCACTTCTTTTCAGGTGTTCTGCACCCGTGCATTCTCTGGAGTGCGGAAAGTTCACTCGTCTCCAAAAGAATACCCGAAAAAGACAACACCGGAGACTAGCTCACCCGCCAAGACAAAATCATATGCAACAGCAGCTGGGCAGCAGTATGGCCACGAAAGGCACACTCCAGTCAAATCAGCACCATCTCATACCAGAGCCAAGTCATCTGACTTCCAAAACATCAGATCTCCTTCACCGGGCGCGCATCAGGATGCCAACTCCAGTGCAGCCACCAATGCAGGTAGTCCTGAATCAAAAATCCTTCATCGGACATTTTCGGAGCCTCTTTCCTCTCCTGCTGCTGGTCCCAATTTTGGACCAACAGAAGTAACTCTAAGCTGGCAGGGCAAGTTTGATGCCCCAGTTCGTTCACTATCGAGCCCTGGATGGGGTGGGAGGAACGATATAGAATCTGCAGCTCCCAGTGCCATGCTGGTGATTGGATTGGAGCGTCGTCAGCGTGAAAATGCAAATCAAGCTGCCATGAGTGCTATGACATCACCGGTGGCGCATTACTCGTTGTCTCCATCGATATCGCTGGAGGTTATCAATGCATCATTGGCACAGCAACTCTGGGTGCAAATGAAACATGAACCTAAGAGACATCAATTTGTGCAGATGTATGATTGCAGCATTTGGCCTGCGGCAGGAAAAGAAATGAAGGACGCCTGGGTGCGAGGACAAAGTACTGGTCTTGACCCAAAAGACAAGTTGTACGGAACGCTAGGGATTCAACGAACATCTTTCACAAATAGATTATGTAAGTCAGCGTGCATCAGCACACCTGATTGCCTCACATCGATTAATGTTGATTTCGTCGTTGTCTCACAACTCCCTCACCTCAGGTTGCTTCGAAGGACCCAAGCCCTGTTTTGCATCAGCATCATCTGATGGGTCTGTTGCAATATTTCATCACCATTTAAGAGATGGTTCATGGGGATTGGCGGAAAATGAAAACCAGATCAAATTGATGGAACAATGTATCGGCATGGGCACCATGGACTTGGGAGCTGCAAGATATGTTTCATGCTGCATGCGAGGAGGTACTATCTACCTGGTGCCCGTCATCGAGAACAATGATTCTGCACAGAGCAAAGAAGTGACAATGTTTGCAGTTCCAATGGATTCTGATGGGGATGATGATGGCCTGATCCGCTTCGTGCAGAACTTTGCAGCAGGCACGGCACACGTGCATATGAGCGTGAAGAAGCCCTCTTCTGTAGCCACAGTTCCAGATGGAGCCATGAAATCTGTTGCAATGGTTGGCTGGCCTGGAGGCATCGTAGACGTTTTTGAAGTTTCTCCAGGAAGCACCCAAATTTATGACAGTTTGTTCAGAGAAATTGCTGGCAGTGCAGTTGTGGCGGACTTCGTTCAGAAAATATTAGCCATTGACAGGAATCACCCACTGTTATCTTCAGACACGTGGGTAAGTGCATGGGATGAATGCCATGCATCCAACTCATACAATTGTGACGCCATTTTGTTGGGAATTAAAGATTCATCAAATCAAGGCTTTGCAGCTCTGAGATCACTTCTCCTCAGCTTGATGATTTAGGTGACCTGATAAAAATGTGTAAGATAGGATGCCCGAGGCTGCGGAGTTGTCCTCTCCCTTCAAGTTTGAGGTGGCCTAAGTTGGTGTCAATCATGCAGGATCAAAAAAATGCCTGTCTAACTTTTGTTTGAAACCTTCCACCAGGCAGTGATTTAGTGGAATGAAGTCGTAATTAGACGTCATCTCCAGAATTTGCTAAAAGAATATTCTAAAGAAAATGAATCTTTGCTAAACAGTGACGATTAGAGAAGCGAATGAGAATCTTTGTAAATAATTTAGATTAATAACGTAGGAATGAATACTCTGGGACATCCAAAGGCTAATCTATGTTCCTTTCAAGAAAACATAATCGGAAAAGTATTCTCAACATATCTATTGATACTATTCCTATGTATTAATGTCCGAGTGTGTTGAATTTTACGCATCTGGCCGGAACTTGAACTCTTGTGTGCCGACGGAACTTCTTCTTGGATGTCGGATGTGTTCTCTTGTGAACCCGAAGAGCGTCTGCAGCGCGTGTCAACCCCGCGGTGCGTGTTTAGTGCGACATCGTCGAGAACGCACGCAGACACAAGAAGCAAGCGTGCAAACAAAGCAAGCGAGATCGAGAATTATCAAGGAAGGAAAAAGGCGTCACTCCCCGTCTGCCGATCCCGGCGCGGCGTTGCATCGCAATCAACGAACGAACTGGCGTCAGTGTTCGAATGAAGCAAGCCAGGTCGACGATGGAGAGAGAGGCGAGAGGAGATGGAGTCAACAAAAAGGAAACATAGAAGAGCAACCGAAACAATCGTCGTGCATTACGCCGCTGTACGCTAGCAATGGACTAAACTGTCGCAGTTGCCCGATTGCTCGATGCACGCCGCCGGGTGCCGCATGACATAGTTGAGCTGCCGCGTCCACGACAGAGTTTTCACGCGAAAATCGGAGAGTGGGCACCCGAGTCGACCGCCGCATACGCAGGGTGAATAGCGATTTCATCGCCAAGACGGTCTGCATCGAGAGACCACTGATGTACGTGAATGACGTGAACAACCAGTCGCAGTCTGTCACGAACATACCGTTCAATGCATGACTCACATCGGTCGCATCGAGACGGACTCAACACCGACGATTCCACATCACCATGGATCACTACATGGCAGACCAGCAATCTAATCCACCAGCAAACTCGCTGCAACCTCTCGCCACCATGGCCGCACCTGTTGCTCCAAGCAGCAACGTAAAAGTTGCGGCAGGGTACGTGTTGCAGGAACGATTGGGATCTGGTTCGTTTGCCACGGTGTACAAGGGCATCCAATTGGCAGCATACCAGCAGGCCATCAGCACTGTCCCTCACACGCCGCCACCGGCTAATACCATAGCAGCCATCAAGGCCATTTCTCGATCGTCGAAGAAGCTTACAAAGAAGGTGCTCGAGAATCTTGATCTGGAAATTGCCATTCTTCGGACGTATAGGCACCCCAACATCGTTTGTCTCCATGAAGTGCAAAAGACGGACAGACATTTTTATTTGGTGCTGGAATACTGTGGGGGAGGAGATCTGCAACGGCTGATTCGGACGCGCCAAAAGGGAAGATTGACTGAACGATTGTGCAGACGCCTTGTGAGAGATTTGGCCGCTGGGTTGGGATTTCTGTGGGGGAAAGATCTGGTCCATAGGGATATCAAACCACAAAATTTGCTCCTGACAGGGCCCTTGCCACTGGAGGACGAAGCAGAGAACCCTCCAAGAGAGGATGCCAGGCGTGGGCTGCGTAGTCTGACCGGAGATACATTCATGCTGAAAATCGCTGACTTTGGCTTTGCGAGGCATTTATCTGGGGTGGATCTGGCAGAGACCATGTGCGGGAGCCCTTTATATATGGCCCCAGAAATATTGGTGAGACACGAGCATTGTGACCTCATCATTGCTTCACTCCTGCATACAATTTTGCATCTAAACAGTATGCATATCAACCTTTTATTTTCAATTATTTTGGCAGTCTGGTGAGAGGTACGATGCCAAAGCAGACCTCTGGTCCGTTGGAACAGTGTTATTTGAGATGATTGCTGGAAAGACTCCATTTCATGGAGAGAATCACCTCGACTTGTTGAGGAACATAAAAACAAAAGCCGTGCGGCTGCCAGCGAATGTCAGAGTATCGAAGGAGTTCGTTCGGCTGCTGAAGTTACTGTTGGATCGCAAACCCCACAATAGAGCTGATTTCAGAGCATTTTTTGATGCCAGCGAAGCTTTTGTTGCACTTGGATGCAACGGCGCACCTGTCCATTCAACATCGGAAGCCCATGCAACTAGTACAATGACAAGCAATGACGCGATGGCATCGAATGCACCCATTTCTGGACAGAAAATAGTTGACAAGGAAGTGGTTGCGCAAATGAATTTGTGTGCCATCTCAGAAAATGAAGGCACTGGGGAATCATACCATCATTGGGTGGCAACAGGGGCTACGAGTATGGCTACTGTTGCGACACTCGGAACAGTGAATCATCATCAGTTACAGCAGGTTCGGATGCCACCTTCGACTCAGATACCTTCTGCTTCCCAAGGTGTGAACTATGTGTCCAACATGGCCGCATCCCAGTCGAATGCGTTGAATGCCATGGTGCAGGTTAGACCTGACCACATGAATAAGCCAGGGGTTGTTACGCCGCCACTGCATCCTGCAGCAGCGCCGCAGCCACCTCCAGCACTGCCAACAGGGCTTGCAGGGGGTATCCCACAGCAGGGGAGGCCATCTGTTTTTGCTCCGCTCCAAGCTAGCCCCAACCTGGCCCCTTCAATGGCTCCGCCGGTTCCAAGTCCTCCCCTCTTCTCTCTTGGTGGACCAATGCCACAGCGAGACACGCTACCAGCCCCGAGACCTGGTCCCATGCATCGCAATAATGTCAGTGTTCCATTTCCAACACTGCAGCAGCACCAAATGATCAACAATCCGACAGCAACCAACAACCAAGGCAATCCTTATGGGACAAACAGAAGGAATTCAAGTCCAAAAACATCTTCACATGAATCTCAGTCGTCAGATTCGGGTTTTGTGCTGGTCGAACACAGTGGCAGCAGAAGCAAACCAGGTAGTGGCCACAACTCTCCGCCGACATCATATGGAGCCATCGCAAACTCGCCGTCCGCGTCTCCGTACAACTCTTCTAGTAGGGTCACCATTCTCAATGCACGAAACAACATGGGCATACTTGGTACCAGTCCAGGCACAGGACGGGCCCTAGTTGGAAAAATGATGATGGGCTCCCCTGCAAAATCGTCGTTTACGCCTCCATCATCTTCTGGCGGAGGCAGGTTCAATTTATCACCTCGGGCTGCTCTTCGCAGTGGTGGTTGCTTGGCTCACATTGACGCTCTTGCTCGGATGCTAGCTGCTGCTGAAGACATTGGAAGAAGGGCTATCACTGTTGCTCACCTGGGTGATGTTAGAGCGTACATGGCCATGGAGCTTCTGGTTGCAGAAAGAGAAGAGAGTCAGATATCATCAATGTCTACTGGCACGCCCATGGAGGGTGTAGACGAAGAAAGAAATAGCGACACGTCGGCTTTGAGCATTTCGAGGAGGTCATCTTCCAGGAAAGTGGCCTTGGAGGATGAAGAAGAGGAAGAGGAGTTGCCGTTTGCCATGACATCATCTGATGATGGTGCTTTATCTCATACAAATACCATCCAGTCAAATTTAGCTCCAATCATTGGTAGCGAGAAGGTCTCGGAGAGTGAGAGGCCCAAAGAAGAGATAACCCCTGCTATGATTCAGGTCCATTTTCGGGAAGCTCTCACTTGCTATTTCAAGACACTGACTATGATGAAAGGATCCATTAGCGCAGCACAAAAAGTCATGAAGGAGGTGGAAGATGTGGCCAATATTCCTAGCATCGGCCAGCCCACCTCTCCAGACAACAAAAACCCTTACACACCCTTAATGAATCGTTGCTCTGCGAGTCTGAAGTGGCTCAGAGGCCAGTTCTCTGCAGTTCTGGAGAGAGCAGATGCTGCAAATGAGCAAATTTCGAAGTTGCAAAATGCTACTTCTCCTCCAGTCACTGGAGGAGGAGAGACGCCCGTATGTGTGGAGGAACTGATTTATAATCATTCTCTCAAATGCGGCCGCGAAGGAGCGGTCAAGCAAATCCTTGGTCATTTTGATGCCGCCAGGTCATGCTACAGATCGGCTGGGCTATTGGCAGAGACTTTGCTCATGGAGTCTAAGGTTGGAGAAGATGACCGGGCGGTCCTCGAGGGCTATGTGAACAGTTTTGCTGATCAAATTATGGTGAGTTTGCCGTGAACGATATTGCTGTGCAGTGAATACAACCCATAGGCACTAACCATCATCTTCGCATACTACAGGAGCTTGATGGATTGATTAGACTTGAATTGCGGAGATCTCGTATACCAGCTGGTCCTAGCCCAGAAGGCAGTTTTTCCTCCGGGTCAAGGCGCCAGGGCAGTGCAGCAACTCAGGCATTGACCAGCTTATAGAGGTAGGATCTTCGAGGGATGCATCTGTTCTATTGTGTACTGATATAATTATCTTGAATAGATGCAAATAGATAAACATCAAAAGATATGTTTGAATAGGTTATGCCATACCTCTTCTTTCATTATCCATCGCTCACCAGAAAACCTCACACACTATGGTCTTGGTGGTCTTGTCTGGTGGATACTGGTGCCTCTAGCGCCAAAATAATTCCTCCTGAGCAATGAGAAATGATGTGAGTTCATATTATTTTCATACTCCAGCAGCGCAATTAGCCCCGAGGAATGGGGATTCTACCATTTTCACCTCGATTTTACATTTAGGTCAGGTCACGCTAATCACTTTATCATAATATGACGGATGAGGGTAGCAAGACCAGATCTTTATTAGAAGTATAGATCATCACAATTCCTCCATGACAGTCTCTACCTCCACGTTATCCTCGTCAGCACCGCCAAGAAAGAAGATGAACAAATGACCCTGGACCTCCTCGCCCTTCTCCATCCTCGGCACGATTTCCTTGTACCCGATGAGCTCGTACCCGGCGTTTTCGGCGACGCCCGTCACGTACGATTTCGAGTGAGCGTATCGTCCCGAGCTCTGTAGCTTCCACCCCGACGGCGGGGCGGCCGCGTCGTCTATCCGCTCGCAGGAGAAGATGAGGAAAGATCCGCCGCCCGCGCCGTCGCCATCATTCGAGAGCTTCGCGAAATTGAGCAACTACGGAAAATGCAGGGAGAGATCGTTTGAGCTCGTTCTTTCCTATCTCAGAAATCATCACACTAATGTAGATGTAAAAGATACTCACCAGCTTTTGGATTTCGCCGAAGTAGACCAACACGTCCGCCGCCACGATCAGATCGAAGCCTTTTACTTCGTCGCCCGAGACCAGCTCGCCCAATCCGGCAGTTTCCAGATCTGCCGAGACCAGGTTGTCGTAGAGCGGCGTCCGGAATCGCTCGTCGTCGTCGACGTCGTCCTCCGACTTCTTCTCGTCGGCCTCCTTCAGCCCGCACCCCTCCATCAGCGTGCACTTCGACGCGATGTCCAACATCTTCCTCGACAGGTCCACGCCCACCATCGGCCCGCTCACTATCGGCCTGAGGAAGCGCCCGGCGAGTCCCGTGCCGCACCCGGCATCCAGGGCCGAGCGGAAGGTACCGCCCTCTTCGCCTCCCAGCAGCTCGTGCGCCTCCTGCCCGATTAGCTGGGGAACCTTGTACCCCAGCGCGCCGAGCTTCTCGTCGAAGGTGTCGGCGAAGTCGTCGAACAGCGCCGAGACGAACTCGTTCGAGGCCCGTCCCCTCGTGCCGTCGTTTGCGTCTTCCCCGGCCATGGACGCGAGCATGTGCGCCGCGACGACGTTGTCCCCGTCCAGATCGGCGGCCAGCCTCATGGCGTTGAGCGCGTTCGAGTCGCAAACGCGCTTTGCCGATTCCTCGTCGGTGCCCTCGGCCGCGTCCATCAGTAGCGATTCCTCCTCCCCCATCAGCGCGAGGCAATCGGCGGGGGGAAGCTCCGACAGGACCGTGCCGTATCCGTAGTACAGCTGCGACAGGAAACCGTTTATCGAATTCAATTGGTCCTCCATCTCGGCGTACTGGGCGTACTCCTCCGCGTACGCCTCGAGCAGCACGATGGCGCGCTCGTAGCTCCTCCTCGCGCCGTATTCGCCCATGATCTCGCCCAGCTCCTGCTTCGCCGCGGCCATGTTCGCCAGGGCGTCCCACCGCTGCTCCTCGTCGGGGTCCGCGTCGGCCGCCTCCGCCACGATCTGGTACAGGCCGGCCGCCTCCCTCGTGACGTCCTCCGATCGCGACGCGTCCTGCAGCAGAAGCGCGAGGTTGAACGCCGCGTCGCCGTCCCGGGGATGCGATCGGAGGACCGTCCTCAGCACCGACATCGCCCTGTCGTTGCGCTCCTCGCGCTTGGCGGGGTCGGGCTCCGCCTCGTTCGAGTCCACGAGGGCGCTGGCGTAGTTGATGTTGCAGTACCTCTGGTTGGGATCGAGCGTCAGGCACGATTCGTAGCTCCGGATGGCGGACTCGAGGTCGCCCGCGGCGAGGGCGTCGTTGCCCTCCTGGAGGTGCGCGCCGATCTTGCCCTCGTATTCGGAGTAGGAGGAGAGCGCTCCGCGCGGCAGCGAGGAGGTGGAGAGGAGTGCGACCAGGAAGGCCGCCGACGACACCATGATGCCGGGCTTCATTATCGGGGCTGCGCGTCGGTGGCCCTCACGTTTGACGCCGAGTTTGATCTCGGCTGCAACGGAAAGTGAGAGCGGCGGGCGGCGGTGAGAGACTTGAACCACTGCTACCTATGTAGGGAACCTTGCTTCGTGCTTGCTTGAGCCAGCGCTATTGTACCGCCGACTTGATACAATACTGCCTGTGATTGCTGTGATTTGCGTGACGCACGAAGGAGTCGTCGCGTATCGCCAAATCCCATTTTCGCCAAATCGACAGGCCATATGGACAATTAGCACACCGTGAATGAAAAATAAGTAGTGATTATGGTATCGTGGCTCATCAATTATTTTCTCAAGGCATCAATACGAGATGTCATTTTTCGTAGGACCCAGTAAAAAGCGCATTTGGTTCATTTCAGTACCATGATGATGAACTGGAGAGACGTCACGTCCGACGCCTCCCCCGCCGTCATTGTTCTGCTCGCCGCCGTGTCCGCGCTCGTGGCGATCGTCGCCGCGTTGGCCTACGTCACCTGCTCGTCGCATTCCCTCGGCAGGATCGCCCCGTTGGAGCTGCACGGGGCGGCGGACGCGGACGCGGACGTTCGGCGTCGCCGCCGAGGAGAGCCGCCGGCGGATCCGCCCGATCATCGACGGGACCGAGAAATAGCCGAAGCGTAGGTAGCCCGAACGGGCCGCCCGGAGCGCCGTCATGAGCGAAAACGATGGCGCTCATTCGTCGGGCGCCGCGGCCTCCTCGCTGCGGGGCGAGCAACAGGCCCCGTCCCAATTCTCGTCCCTCCTCGGCTCCACGATCGAATCCATAATACACGAGCTGCTGCACTCGCGATCCATCTACCCACCCGACTCGTTCGCCCTCCATCGCCACCTGGGCGTCCGATGCCGGGCCAGCAGGGTGCCGCGGGTGGGAGAGTACGTGGCGGACTTTCTGGGCGTGGCGATGCCCGCGATCGTGAGCGGCGTGGCCGAGGGCTTGAGCTTCGTGGTGTTGGAGGAGGAGGTTTCGGGGAACGGAAACGGAGGCGTCGGAGAAAGGACCGGCGGCACTCGGACGGTGGAGCGCTTCGTCTTCGCGTTTCGGATGGAGGACGCCGTCGGATCGTCGAGCGACTTCGCCGACGATGGCGTCGGCATAGGCGGCGCGGGATCGGGCTCGGCCGCGGGAGGAGGAGACTGCAAGATGGAGGTCGACATCGAGGAGCTCGGTCGGGAGGCCGCCGTCCGGCGCGACGCCGAGATGGCGAGCGGGGCGCGAACGGCCCTCGAACGATCGATGAGGGAGGTGCTGCTGCGGGTGATACAGCTGCGCAAGAGGAGGAGGAGGCGGGGCGAGAGGGCGGAGAACATGAGCTTCAAGCTCTGCCTGCACGTGGGAGACGATGGGACTCAAAAGGGGAACGCTCGGATGATGGCGGAAGAGGATCGAGAGAGGAACCTCGACGCGTGTCCCGAGCTGGCGAGGGCGCTGGGGCAGGGGGAGTGGCTCGTTCCGGACGATGCTTCCTGCCTCTTCTCGCCGCCGGAAAACTCGGCCGCGAACGATGGCAACCATGGCGATGGAATCGGAGCCCGACGAAACGAGGGGAGCAAGGGGTTGCTCCGTCCGATCAAGGACGTCGACCTGCCCAGCTGCGGGATGAGGATGCAGCTCGGGATGGAGGTGGATCCGTTTTAGGGTTGATGATTTACAATTCGTACATATTGAGCAGCAGACAGGTTGCACAAGGTATCAGATTTGAATGCATGCAAGGGAGGAGTCGTGAGCAGCAGACTTTCGTCGGCGCCCCCAAACGGTGAAAATTTCATGGGCACCATTAATGAAATAGATACCAAGTTAGACATCGAGCTATTAGACATCGAGCTATGGCCACTGTGAGTGTGTCTTTCAGATTGGGCTATCACTGCTATCGCGCACTTACTTTGATGTTATAGCCGGGGGTCGAATTTACATCATGCATAATGAACCAGCAAGCTATCATGGGGAACTGCGATATCTGGAATGCGGTAAGTAGGAATTGTGATGATATACTTCTAATAAAGATCTGGTCTTGCTAC
>JALLBE010000351.1:0-17842 GCA_036939795.1 Thalassiosira mediterranea
TTTTTCCATGTTTTGCAACCATGAATCCAGCTCAACCTTCACGAAGCTTGGATATCTTGATGTATTGCAAAACATGATAGAAGCGAATAATTATCGTTCTAATATTGTCGATATTTTTATTCAAAAAGCCCTAATTTCAAGTAGAATGACACCCTCTTCCGTTTGTGAAGGAGTCCCAAAGTGTATGGCACCAAGTGGCGACTCTACTGGCGATAGATTCGTTCGCTTGATTTATCGCTGCCACGTACCTTTGATTTTGGCGCGCCGCGCCACGCACGTGCCAAAACAACACACACACAAAATATAAAAAATGCGCGAGAACAACCATCGTCGAGAGCCGAAGGCATGCACCGCGGTGCACGGCGTGCAGGACGGAAGAGGAACAGGCGCCCCCATAAAATATTGACTGTGGCAACGATGGCGGCTCGATTACTGTCCCTCGGTCTCCTCGCCCTTGGGGTTCTCCGGCATCCGTCGGCGGATGCGTTCGTGTCGCCCCAGCCCGCTATCGCCCGCGGCGCATCGATTACTCTGAGGGCGCCGGAGTCGCCGTCTCGCCCCGACACCAGCCTTGCCGTCGGCGGCCTCGAGGAGGTCTGGTCGTCCTACCTTAATGCCCTCGAGGCTGACCCCCTCCTCGTGAAGAGCGTCACGGCCGGAGTTATCCTGGGATCGGCCGACCTCGCTGGGCAGGCCATCCAGTCGGCAACCGCTGACTCCGACGACGATTCGGCCGGGGTGGACCTCGCCAGATTCGCTCGCTTCGCGTTCTTCGGCTTCATCCTCCAGGCTCCGTGGAATCACTTCTACTATCTGATGCTCGACGGCGCCCTGCCGCCGACGGAGGATCCCTTCACGGCCACCACTGGGATCAAGGTCGTGATCGATCAATTCGTGCAGGCGCCGATATTCACTGTTTTGATCTTCGGTTTCCTCGGCTTCTTGGAGGGGAAGACGGTCGACGAGATCAAGAAACAGCTGGACGACGATTATGTGGACACCATGTTGGCGAATTGGAAATTGTGGGTGCCCGCCACCGCCGTGAACATCGCGTTCTGCCCGCCGATTTTGAGGGTGCTGTTCCTGAACGTTGTGTTCTTCTTCTGGTCCATCTTCCTTTCTCTGAAACTCAACAAAACTGAGGAGGTTGAGGTGTGAATTGCTCGGGAGATAATGCAGTATTTTGGCATCGGTTGCACAAACAGTTCGCTCAAGGCTTGGTTCACAAAATATCGGTGCTGGGTCAACTATTTTCCTTCATGTCCCTTAAATGCGGTGTTTCCTGAGTTGGTCCTTCGTTACACATGACCGATCATATGACCGATGCAAGATACTCGAACACCAAAAACAAAATTGACTCTAACAAAATAAACTATCTAAACGAACAAAATCTTCCACTGAGAGCGTGCAGTGTCGTTTCATCAGATTCCAAGTGATATGCCCACAAGGAATTACCCCAAATGATGAGTTTCCAGCCCTCCATTCTCCTCCGTTACAAAATTGACGGAACACAGACCCTATTTCGGTATATCAAGTGTGTTCATAGCCCGTTCATGTCTCTTTCTCCAGACACCACCTTTTTCCAATGCTCCGTGCACAGCTCTATAGCTCCATTTGACAAATTGATAACATCTCCTTGCGCTATACAAACAGACACCTAGATGCCTCGAATAAAAACAGACTTTGCCCTAGATTCGCTCATTTTGGCCCTGCTGTCGGCATTGCTACCGAACAATTCCTGCGCCCTCTTCTGCGCTTCGGCTTCGTTCATAGAAGAGCGAAGATTTCCCCCATCAGAATGTGCAGAATGCGCGCTGTTTGCAATGTGGTCACTGCTGTCCGCCGTGTTCTCTGCCCCCTGCTTTTTGGGGTCGTACTGCTTTGTAAATGGCTTCAAGAGGGTGTATTCATAGGAGAAGTTGTCGTACTTCTCTGCATTCTTCTGCTTATCAATTGCTTTCACACTGCAGTGGGAAGGAGGTAATCATTTGATGAGAAACATGCAACATTCTTCTTTCTTTAAGCGTTGTTTGCACTCACCAATCAGACTTGCCCATCCCCTCTAGAATTTCTTTCAGGTCCTTCACTTTGATGACACCAAGCTTGTTAACCAAACTGTCTGTCTTTCCAGACACCTTTGCCTTAGCCTGTGCCACGACATTTACGATTTCCGTCCTCTCCAACATTGCTGCCAAAATAGTTGTGACTGGTTGACAAGATAATAATTTGGTTTCAATTATGGGAGGGATGTCAAAACAATCGCATCGAGAAGACATGAGAAAGTCGCTAGTGACGAAATATCATAGACTCACCAGACCTCTGAAACTTCGTGAATCCAAATGTGAGTGCTGCAGCCTCTCCAGTTCCACTCAAAACTATAGACTTCGTCCTGGCCAAGCCCCTCCTGCTAGGCTCCTTTTCTGGCGCCTCGAGATGTTTGTGAAACAGAACGAAATCATCTTCCAAAACCTCCGCAGCGCTCTTACGCGCCTTATAGCGATACATCAGCATCTTGTCAAGCATTTCGTAATACGTGTCCGGCATGCTATCTGGCATCCCCGGCAGAGACTTCAGGTCACGCTTCGACTTCTGCAGAATGTTGAACGCTGCCTGCAGCTGTTCCGCGGGATATCCAGCAACAAGGACATACAAGCACACGCCTACAGAGAAAACATCCGTCTTCACCGTGTACTTCTTTTGGAACATTTCAGGACTGATGTAAAACGGTGTTCCAGCAAAGGTTGTGTGCTCCTGGTCCTTTTCTTCATCCATCGTGGAGCATCCGAAGTCAATCAACCGCAGCTCAGCAGTAGGAGTGTTCCCTTTGAACATGACGTTCTCTAATGACCACATATGAAGTTAGTATGCGATAAAATTTGTTGAATGACAAATACTCATTCTGCACCAAACTCACCCGGCTTGATGTCACGATGGAGAATATTGTGACGATCACAGTGATCTACTGCGGACAGCAGCTGGTACGCTATGCGGCTCACATCTTCGGTGCGCAGCCCCTCGGACTTATTTTTGCCCACATATTCCATCATCTCACCTCTATGAATCATCGTTGCATGGAAGATATCAACAAACGATGGTCAATTAAGGTCAATTATATCATCGGAGTGTAACACACTACCTCGCACAACTAACTCACCCAGAACACATTTCCGTGATCATGTAGACCTTGGACGAAGATTCGTAGATCGCGTCCAATGCGAGATTAAACTTTTGACCGTTGAGCTCTCTGAGAATATCGAGCTCCATCTTCAGCACCTCCGGCTTCATGGGCGTGTAGAGCGTGTTATCCTTGAACACGAATCCCTTGTTCAGGAGTTTGACGGCATACGGCTCCTCGGAGGGATCGTCCCTCTTGACGACCAGCTTGACGACGCCGAACTCGCCCTCGCCGAGCACCTTCTTCTCCTCGAACTTCGCCTTGTACTCGGCCTCGGTCCCGCTCTCGGCGGCGTAGACGCCCTTCGCCGTCGATGATGAAGCGCAACCCATGATGTTCAATGCTACCTGTGCAAAACTTTGGAAGATTGCCCAGCGGCGGAAGTGAGAAGTGAGCGGCGGACGGCGGAGCGGCGAGCGGCGCAGCGGCGGACTCGACGACCACAGACCACAGCGCAGCTGGCGCCGCTGGCCGGCGACCGGCGACCGACGGCCGACGGGCGGGCGGGAGCGGAGGACAGCGGACGGCGGGCGCGCGGCGGGGGGGAGAGTGCACCCAGGGGGTGAAGAGGGGTACACGTATTGATTCCTCCGTAGGAATTGAAATTTACTCTGGGCACATGATCACAGCCAGCCAGATTTTAGATACGTCTTTGACTGGCCCTATCGACTAACTAAAACGAGCAGTTTCTGCACGCACTGCTACGCGCGGCTACGCGTAGCTATCTTCGATCTACTGCCTTTCAGCACACTTTCAGCCTCCTTCCACCACGATCAGCTTCCACCAGCTGCCACCAGCTTCCAATCCACATGTTCTCTCTTCTTTGCTGGGAAGGAAAGCAGAAGTGCTTGCAACAACTTTTGTTAGGTACGTACCGTATCTTTTGCTAGATCCGACCCCCTTGGGACTTCTACCTACTCATTCAATGTGAAGAATAGACATACTAAAATCATCTTTTCTCTCCAGACAGGATGTCTCTATTATATGAATATTTGTTTTTGTAGTTAAAGTGGTTGCTATCGTATAGTAACGTCAATTTCAGTAGTGCTGAAGGTTCTCAAAAAAAGCACAGGGGCAGTATGTAGAACAAGGTCAGAAGACTGAAGACCCCCTCAAGCAACCTCAAGGCAATATTATGTAGACAGATACATAGATACAGACCTCTCTATGTGAGTTGGAACAGGTTGGAATAGCAGACGTTGATGTTCAGTGAGTCTGATACAGCCACACTGATGCTTATCAGAGGGCAGAGGTGGGTTATCGGGGGGTATGTGTGCAGGGCTGATTTCGTTTTTTTGGGTTTGTTGGCGGTCTGACTTTGGGGTGTGTGGGGGCAGAGGCCCACGGTCGAACACCTTTTTTCGTTTCGACCTGTCCTATCGGTTCCGAATTTGATTCACTAGCTTTCACTAACAAACCGTCATTCGATCCATGACGGTTGGGTTTGTTTGCTTGGGGCGAGCTATGACTTTCTTTTCGCCGTCGCCGTCGATTCGTTCAAAGTGACGGCAACAAAACAACGGCGACGAAAGGTCATCAGAGGGTCGGTGTGGTGGCAAATCGATGGCGATGAATCGACGATGACAAATCGACGACGAGGAAAGTATGTCATAGCCATAGCCATAGCGCTCGACCCCGAGCAAAACCCAACCGTCACAGTTATCGCGAAACGATATAGACAGGACGAAATTGAAAACCTTTCGATTTTTACCCACCTTGTCCACCTCACTAAATGGGCCTCTGTGTGGGGGTATGCAGAGGGTCGCCTCAACATTATCATTATACATTTTCATACCACACCGATCAAATACCCTTTTGTTCCAATACTGATTTCCATACAAAAGATCGAAGAGGTTATCAACCGTGGTCTTCAGACCCTTGGATAGCTTATCATGGAATACTTCGTCATTCAGCCATTAAGTTACACCATCCTTCCAAACTGGCTTGAATGTGTTGTTCCAATCCTTAGAACATTTAGGGCATGCTTCCTTGCAGGGGGGTGTTCCCTCAGGTATGTCGACCAGTCGCCTGTGATGCAAATACAATTCAATACAACAATGCACACATCTCTTGTTGAGAGAGAAAAGCTGGATGACATCGAGCATCGAG
Source organism: Thalassiosira mediterranea (assembly GCA_036939795.1). Lineage (NCBI taxonomy): Eukaryota > Bacillariophyta > Thalassiosirophyceae > Thalassiosirales > Thalassiosiraceae > Thalassiosira > Thalassiosira mediterranea. The sequence goes on from JALLBE010000351.1 coordinate 5,285, forward strand.
CAGCTCTAGCACCTGGTTCAGCATAGTTTTCTTATTCTCGTACTTGGTGCTTGTACACATATAATTTCTTGACTGATGATGCTTCTGGTGGCATTGTCCTGAGGGCAGGCCAAACTCTGACTGGGACTTGATTTTTGTATTAGTATCCTCGTCGCCATTGCCGTTCTCAGAGGCTGGCATTGGCATCCCCCCTGTAGCTGTAGATCCTCTCCCCAGGATGGAAAGGTATGCGTCAATCCCTGCACCTGCAACAAGTAGGAACACTGAAGCTGAAGGCAATCCGCCATGAGAAGCTCTTCCTCGACGTTGCACAAGGCATGAAATATTGTCATTGTCATGCCATTCTAAGTTAGTGACCATATGACCATGGCAATGGGGGTGGGGGTGGTCGATACCAGTACCAAGGTTACCTGCTGAAGTAGCGATAAAGATAAAGGGATGAGGGTGATATCCCAAGACTTGGATGGCACCAACAAATATGGAGATGAAGCCAAATTTCTCCTCTTCGCCTTGTGAACCGTGAATGTCAAAGACGTTGGCGTCTTCATCTTTTCCACCACACTGTGGGTCAATTACTTGCTGTTGGCAAAAATAAAACATGCTCCATCGCCGTTGTCCTTCTCAATTCAACTCGCATTCTTGTCGAGGGCATTGACATTGATCTTTGTGCACTCAGAGCCCACTTGAAGTTGAAGCTTCTATGAATATAATCTTGGCAGATTTTCTCTGCTTTGGACCAGGCATGGGTGCCGGCCTTGAGACCAATTGAGTGAGGGTTGGTGTGAAACCATTCAAGTGAAAGAAAATAGAGCTGTCCTTCTCGTTGAAGATCGGCTTGAGAAGGGTTTCTCCCACGATCCTAATCTCGGCACGAAATGCCTCCCGTGTTCTGCCCAGAGGTGGGCATCGTCTATCATGACAGATCAAAGAGTCTTGTTCTACAGACACTGCTTGGGGAGTGTATCGACAAATTCATTGTGGTCACAGAAGAACTGTGGGGAAGCCAGAAGTATGATCGTGGTTGTCAATCCCGTCTTCATTGCAGCCAGGTGATCAACAATTCTGCACCGCATTGTGGAACATTGGGATAACAAATTGTCGAGGTTAAACACTTCAATCGTGCCAGAGGCATCACTGCCCTCCCTGAACTTCTTTGCAATATCCGCCATCAGTGAAAGGAGGGGGGGGGGGGGCATGCAGAGGTGTATCCCCTGAAGGAGACAACAGACAGCACCCTCATGATGTGCATCTTGCCCGTCCCGGTTCGCGCAATGATGAGCTGCTTCAAATTGTCACGTTCGAGCATGCTCTCGAGCACGTCACGCTGAAATTCTTGCAGGTCATCACCATAAACATGCTGGGATGCAAGTTCGACATGCTCCATCATCGAACCAATGTTGGGAAAGGGCATGGTTGTGGTTTGATTGACATCTTCATTCAGGGCACAACAAGAAATGGTGGCTTCCACGGCCACAGCGGCAATGCACCGTGTGGTCCTCAATCGACGGCTCGACATCCATCTTCTCCTCACCCGCTGGCTTGACTTGCATCACGGAAGGGCACTCCAATCGGAGGGCACAACAGCCCCTGCCCGTCAGGGCACTCCATGACTCACAGTCGAGGTTTTTGGCTCCAATGGCCGTCCGTTGTTTCCGAGTTTCTACGTATTCCTACGTAGACCCCAGTACATCCTCTAGGTCCCCCCTAGCCATCCCCCGACGTCCTTCTGCCGTCATTAGACTTGACCTAAAACATCTCCAAGCTTAAGACTTGGTCGCCAGGGTAGGAGACGGTCAGGCTTGGCAGTGACGGCGATGCTCGGGTTGAGTCAGGTACACCATGCTTTTTTGTTAGTGAAATCGGAAGTTTTTGGCCGAATTAGGCGCCGGCTCTTGGAGCCAGGTACACGCTAACAAAATTGACTGTACGGCATGGAGTGCCCTGACGGGCAAACCTGCGGTTGGCGTCTGTCCGGCGACTCCAAGTGGAGTGACGGAAGGGTTCGCCGAGGGTTGAGGTTGAGGTGCTGCATCTTCTGTTTCTGTGTCGTTAGAAGGTGTTTCCATCTGCCATCGCCATTGCGTGAAATATTTGCGCAACCATGGCAGTCTGGGCGGCCTGTGCGGCCTTAGCTCGCCGGGCTCGCTTCTTCTGTGTGATTGCAATGAAAGGCGGGATCGATGACGGAGAGAACGGCACTTCTTCCTATTTTTTGTCTTTGTGGTTGGCTGTCTGCGGAGCTGGTTTCAGTAATATTCTGGCCCAACAAGATGAGTCTCCAGAGCTTGACAAGGCTCGCCAAGTACATGCTCCTTTTGTATGTACACCTCTAGCATGACAAGGATGCAACATCTGGACAATGTGAGACAATCTCCTCAATTCTCAACTCGAGTAGATGCTCACGGTAAGCTTCGGCTCTCCTGGATGTGTGCAACTGATCTAGTAGTTATCTCCATAAGTGTGTCCCAGAATGACATGTTTTCTGGGACACACTTTTTGGCCATTTTCATATCTCGGTGTGAAACAATTAAACATCAATGGTTCCTACATTAATAGAAAAAAGTGTTTCATAAATAATAATAGTGCATGCTTCCGGAGATGTTTTTGTGTATTCTGGAACGCATGACAAACGGTAGATGTGCAAGTCCATTTGCTTGAATACTTTATCGTACGCATCGTTCAGTGTCAATGTACCTACATACCAAGGCAGCAGTGTGTCCTGTTCCAGCCCAATGTTATTTGTACCATAATCAAATTGGCGCACCAAGAAAACCAATCATGGTTTGTAAGTTGATTTCACACGCCCAAGGATCATTTGATAAGCTCTCATCTCGTCGAATCCAATCGAGTGTGATCACTACGACGACTTGCCCATGCCCACGAGCCTGTATCCCCTCACCTCCAGCCCCATTCCCTTCAAAACCTTCGACACCTTCGGGTTGCCCTCCTCGACCATGTGCGCCTGCTCCGTGAGACAGATGCCCTCGTAGTACTTTCGGAGCTGTCCGGTCAGTATCTTCTCCAGGATTTCAGGAGGTTTGTTCGTGTTGGACATCTGGGGTTCCATCCAAGTAGTTCCACATGGCATCATCGACGTTATGTTCCAAATTGTCTGAATGAGTGAAAACACTTCAACATGGCGTCACAAATTAACTCAATCTATTTCGAACACTTACCTTCTCCATCAATATCTCCTTCTCCTTGTTAACCACATCTTCAGGCACGCTCTCGGGATTCAGATACAACGGCCTCGCAGCAACAACGTGCATCGCCAGCTTCTTCGCCGCATCGTCGGCCACCTCCTTGCCCTTGTCGGAAAGCACTCCGATCTCGACCACGGACGCGGCCGTGCCGCAGGTGGTGTCGGCCGAAACCTTCCCGTGGACGTAGCCAGATAGTACTGAGTCCGGACCCGACGCCTCGAGAAGTTCGACGGAATCCACGGCCAAGTTCTCGCGTATCGCGAGTATCGCATCGTTCAGCCCCTCGCTCAAAGTCTTTCCGTCGCTCCCCTTCGCCGACGCCAGGAAGGCGGGCAGGTCCTCCACCTCCTTCGCATCCGTGGCGACCGCTGCGTCGGCCACCTGCTGCACGAAGGCACTGAAAACCTCGCTACGGCTCGCAAAGTCCGTCTCGCTCGCCACCTTCGCCAGACTCGCCACCTTCCCATCGTCTGAAATCTTCATTCCAATGAGACCCTCGAGAGCTTCCCTCCCGGCCACCTTCGACGATGCCTTGGCGCTCCCGTGCTTCCGAAGCCACTCCCGTGCCTTCTCGACGTCGCCGTCCACCTCGGGATCGGAGAGCGCCTTCTTGCACTCCATCATGGGCGCGCCAGTGGATTCCCGGAGCTGTTTGACGAGCTGCGCGATGGAGGCGGAGGAGGATCGCGACGCGGAGTACGCGCGACGATGCCGAGTCAATGAGTCATTGATCGACGATGACGGCGACGACGCGAGCGAGGAGAACGCCGGTGCCGCGCTGCCGCCGAACCGTGAGGGGCTCGAGGCGGCGACGGCCGCTGCGTTCCATATTCTCGAGAGCGCTCGGCAACGAGAGGCTGCCGTGGAGAGGATCATTTCATCGATGTCTGTTGGCCGGTGTTCGATGAATTTTATGAGTGCACTCGTGCATTGAGTATATATTAGCATGTGTAAATATACATATAAACATATAAAATTAATTATTAAAGTATATATCCTTTACTTATTATTAGTATAATATTTGTAAGGTAATATAATATAATATCAATAAATAAAAGCTTATCCCTAGGTACTGAGGAAGATTTTCAAAGATCAAAGATCTGGATACCTCTGAAACTGCTTCCACGTGGAAGATAAGATGTATTGAGGGCGCATGGCGGGAGCGTGGCGGGAACGCGAGGAACGACGAATCGAACATCGAACATCACGCGGGACGCGGGCGGTGATCGATGCACAATCGATGATTCGGTCCAAGTGGTCCAAGGAGAGTTGAGAGTTGAGAGGCAAGGTCCGTCGAGGAGTCGACACCGACACAAGTCACAAAAACAGACCTTCTTCTGAGCTCCGCTCGAGCCGAAGTGATAAAGCTCGGTCAGGCGAAGTCGGAACGACCTCGGAGTCTACTCTCTCGCTCAACAGCTCTAGAGCCCAGCGTCTTGGGAGGGTGAAGTGCTTCATCATGTCTCAATCTCCGAAGAGGATTCGCTCCCAGCCGCCCGACGTTATCGTCGCGGTCGGCACCGGCGAAATTGCCGAGGAATTCGAATGCTACAAGATCGCGCTGTCATTCGCCAGCCCGTACTTCGACGCCATGTTCAGCGTCGAGATGGCGGAGAGTCAGAACGGGCGGGTCGAGTTCCCCGATAAGGATCCGGAGGAGTGGAAATTGTTTCATGGTTTCATCGACCCCACGAGACTGGGTCGAGGAGGTTCCTGCCAAATCGATGAGAAAAATGTGATGGTGCTCGCGAGGTGGTTTCACGAGTTCCAGATGGAGAGTTATTTGGCGGAGTGCGATGATGAAGATCCAGGTTCTTGCGAAAAGGGCGCCAGAAGAGAGCAACGCACTAGCAAGTACAATCTGCGATAAATCTTTTTGGTTCGCATTGGAGGCGAGGCCGATGGATTTGCTCAAGAGGCTTGACGACTTCGCAAAAATAATTGAGTTGCTCCAACTCTCCTGCACCTATGATCTGCCCAAGACGAAAAGACAGGCTGAACGTTTCATCCGATTTCTCCTGCGAGAAGAGAGCATTGTACACACCGTGGAACTTTTCAGTCTCCCCAGCATCACCTCACTGGTTGAATTGTCATTACCACTAAAACCTACGAGCCAACGGGGAGTTCGGAGGTCTTCTGGGATAAAGTTTACGTTTATAGTGGGGAAAATGGACTGGACTCTCTCCCTAGCGATGTTGTGAACAACAGCAGCATGCTTGCACTATTGCTCCACAGCTACCTCCAAAACAAAGCAAAAGATGCAGAATTTAGTGCCTGTAGAGATCAGGCGAAAAATGTCATCGAGGGATTGGTGGCATCACCTCTCATCCTAGATCAATGCTGTGTCGATAGGGGTGCCAGCAAGATTCTCCAGAAAATAATCAGCGATCACTTTACAAAGAACAGAGACGACTACCACGAACTTGGGGTCTCTGTCCCCGGGCGGTATGAGAACACATCAACTGTTGTAAAGGATGTCATAATGGGGCTCCTCCGTGGGAAGATTGAGTATCAAATATCCTGTGTAAACAAATGCATCTTCGTTGTAATCATTTCCTCACTTAAATGCCAAACCCAGAGAATACTGATTTTAAGAGCAGGAGCGAGATAGAGTCTAAATTGAAGGACCTTGGGTTTATCGTCAGTGAGCATGAGATTGGTTTTGCCCTACGCGAATTGCTGTATGAGAAGCGTGTATCCAAGTTTGGATCCGATAGTGGTGACCCAATCTTCAAGTCAGTCGGCGGAATGAATGGTAATGAATTTGAAGATGATTGAAGAAATGCACACATCATAACTCCTAAGTGGACATCAGCTGGGGTGTACAAAAATAAGTTCTTGGAGGGTACCGCTTCAAATGGGCAATACCACGAGATACATTTTTTGTAGATATAAAGTGTTACCCGGTACATTTTGCTATCTTGATGTGTACTATCATCACGCTATTAAGAATGCTTTGATATCAAAATCATTCTGTCAATTGGCTTCATGTCAGCGATGTCTCCAATAATGATTAATTTCTCCGTTGCCCCCTCGAAAAGATAGAGCCAAACTTGTCCATCAACTCTCTCGCATTGTTTTTATACAACGAAGCCCTTCATTTCCAACGCAATCACCCTAAAGAGGCTTCGACAAAGGCTGATCCGGCAGGTAAATTCCAAACCTCTTCTTGATGGCCACCCTCTGTCTGCTGAATTTGTCATCAGGCGAAAATCGTGCGGGGTGGGCCGACTCCGTCACCTTATTCTCCGGGTTTGTTTTCTAAAACCAGAATAACGAATAACAGTTCGTTGCATCGATGAGACCATATGTAATAGTAACAAGAATGCCCAGCGTCCATTGTAAATTGTCACGTGGTGTCAGCGCAAGATGTGCATGAGTCGATTCAGCAGGAGCAAAGGACAAATGGAAAAGAAAGTAATCAATTCAGAAATCGTGAGAAGCGAGAGTGTCATGAACCATTGTTCCAGGGCAGCATGCGCGACAGCACATCGTGTCACCCCAGCGACAGCCAGCCATCACGACGCCATCACCCACGCACCTTCAGCGTGTACACCCGCTTGCCACTCTCGTCCAGGTAGTACATCAAATGCATCTTGAAGGAAGGCGAGGTGTTCTTTTATTGAAGTCGACGGTGGAGGGCGATGACGATGGTGGTGGTGGCGGTGATGGATCTTCGAATAGAGGAAATAGGAATGGAATGGATGCCGAGCGAGTTACAATCTGTGTTGAGTGTTGATCAGCGTCGAGCGTCGGCGTTCGGCGTCGGCATCTGGCGTTGCTTTGGTGGTGGCAATTACAATGGCGTAAAATTCCAGTTGTAAGAACGTTTATGTTTTGACAGACCACGTTACTTCGAAGCACTGACATTTCGAAGGTGTTGAAAAGACGGACAGACGGAGGCGGTTATCGTCACATTCTGTTAGCGTATTATTGTAGTCGGAATCATTCCAAACGCATTCGTTCCCAAAACACCGGACGGACGCAGCGACTTCACTTATGTACGCTACCTATTCACTTTTCACTTGCTTTCACTTCTCACTCCGCCGCCGCAGTGTACAATAGTGGCCCGCCCATCGACGGCAGCACTCCACAGTTCGTCCTCTCAACCCCAACCAGTTAGCCATTATCGCTTGCCCCTGCCAGCTAGAGCCCCGCCCCCTTCCCCTGATTCGCGACGAAGCTGTCGGGCAGGTCTCATACGTTTTGGTGAAATAAATAAGACCGCAGCGGCGAAGTTCACCATGAGCAACGTCGGCATTCCGATAAAGCTCCTCTATGAGGCCGAGGGGATGAAAGTCACGGTCGAGGTAGGTTGTGTCGATTCTTCACGATAATGGTATCTTCCGCCGCAATGGTCGTCATTATTATTTGTGCACATCTCGTGTGCAGTTGCCGTTCGTTCAATGCCATGCATTATTTTCTCACGGCTTTCGACTTTCGCCAAAACCACACCCAAATACCATCCCTGTGCAAATCCATCGCGATTTGAATTGATCAGGACGACTGAATTGGGTGCATATGACGGGATGTCAGCTATATGCTGCTCCCCGATGCTCTGTCGCTGAAAGTTGAAAGCCACCATAAAAATGCCATGGCATTGGGGATGAAATCTTCATTTCAACTCTATCTCAAATCCTCTCTTTTGCGCCAATTATCTCCCCCCTTTTATCAGATGAAAAATGGAGAAATATACAGAGGCCTGCTCCTCAACGCCGAGGACACGATGAACATGACCATCTCGGAGGTTGTCCGGACCGCCCGGAACGGGCAGGTGTCCAAGCTCCCCACAGTGTACCTGAGGGGGAGCGGGGTTCGATTCATCGCGTTGCCGGACCTGTTGAGGAATGCTCCCGCCTTCAAGAAAGTGGCGAACATGAAGGCTAAGATGGAGGCCGAAAGGGGGGCGGCCGGTGCAAAGCGAAAGCGTGAGGGTTAGGTGGCGAGATGCATCCTGGGAGGGGGGGGCATTTCAATCATGAGAATTGGGGAGGGGAATCTGAATGCTTAGAATCATTATCCTATGGGGGAGGTAAGTAGAGGCTCTTCATTTGACCATGGGGATCCTCAAATGGGAGCTCTCATATCCTTCTTGGATGAGTGGGGGGAGCCAAATACTGGTGGATTTAGATACTTTTGCTTCTGAGGCACCGGGTACGGTAGGCATAGGCGCCAGAAGTGAAACCAGATTAATCGCTTTCATAAGACATGATGTTATCCATATATCGAATTGAGGTTGATGTTCATGCAGAGGGCCCAACTCTAGAATGACTTGTGTGTGCTGCCAGAGAGTTGTACCACAGGATTGTACCAGTTTTTAGCATTCACTTTGATCCAGCTTTCGCAAGCAGTTGCAGTGTGATGTATTATTCCACGCCTAAGAACCAGGAGCCGTCTCATTCTGTATGAGCACACCATGACCCTATCTCCCTATGTATGCGCTGCTCTCACTGTGGGGGGACTGGACAAATAAACTGATCACATGAGGAGCCTCATCGGCTCCAAGTGAGGAGGCTCTACGTGATCCCGTATGCACAAAATAGTGAAGGGTATGGAGTAGGGAGACGGAGGGCAATAGGAACAAAACAGTCAAGCAAGTGGAGGCAGGCAGCTCCTGCAGCTAATGACGAGAATAAAGAAAAGGTCATGTCAAACAGTGGGCCCATTTTGGATAGTTAGTGCCCCATCTCTGAAATAATGGAAATAAAGAAGTCCCTCATCCCCTCTCTTTTAACTTCTGCAAACTGTAGTTGGGTCCAGTCCAAGCCAGCATTCGATTCTGCGGTTGAGACACCTTCATTGCTTCTACACAAAATTAAGTACAACTTTATTTATTTTTCTCCCAAAATCATTCCTTAAACCAGCTCAATCACGGCCATCTTGGCGTTGTCTCCCTGCCTGGGCATCGTCCTCAGCACGCGGGTGTATCCTCCGTCCCTATCTCCGTACCTCTCGGGGGCGGCCTCGAAAAGGGCGTGGACGAGGTCCTTGTCGTAGATCCAAGCGAGGGCCTGTCGGCGGGCGTGCAGGTCTCCCCTCTTACCGAGCTGGACCATGTGATCGACGTGCTTGCGCACGGCCTTGGCGCGGACGGCGGTGGTCTTGATGCGTCCGTGGCGGATGATCTCGGTGGTGAGGGCGCGGAGGAGGGCCTTGCGCTGGTCGGCGGGCTTGCCGAGCTTGGCGACGCGCTTGCGGTGACGCATCATCTCGAGGCTGGAGGACTTGGCGTGTGTCCGGGGAGCGGTGGAGGGCTCCATTACGGTGGAGATGTGGGTTCCGGTGAAGGAGCTCACGGAGCCGGTGCCTGCGAGAAATAAATCGTCAAGGAAGGAAGCATAAATTAGGCACGGGTGACTCAAATCATTCGGCAAAATTAGCCATCGCCCGGGTCGATAGCCGATATATCCTGCCACAGTGGATGCTCCCTATTCAGTAGAAGAATCTGGCCATTTTCCGTCGGTATTGGCTTCAGTTGGAGGCTAATGCCAGACTGCCGCTGGTCGGCTGCACCGCCGTTCCTCGGATCAAACGACTGCCCCCCCATGCTCGCCACCGCGTTTGCCGCCGTAGCGCACGCCCTAGCGCCTAAAATTGCCGTCGCCGTCCGATAACTCACTGAAGGCCGAGGCCCCAGCGATGAGGAGGGTGCAGAGGTAGGCGACGGTCTTCATGGTTAGGCAGTGAAATGGGGCTTGCGTTGACTGTGATACGATAGCGGCGGACGGGCGACGAGAGGAGAGCCGGCTGCACCCTCGCTCGACGGCTGATGAGCGAGTGTGAACGAAGCGTTCTTGTGGACGCCAGATGATGACTACCATACTAATTCCTACGCCATTAATACTGAGATCACTGAAAGTGCGTCAGTCCATCACCGATTTTTCGTGGAGGAGGCCGCGCGACGACGCACGATGGCCGCTGTGCGTGCCTGCCTGCCGAACCGAAAGAGCACTCAGCGGACGAAGCCTTCCATAGCCACAGCAATAGCAGCGTTGATAAACCGAAATAGCACCATGAGAACGACTATCATCGCCGCTCTAATTGCCGGGGCCACCGCCTTCGGTACGTCGGGCACTCGCTGCGGGCTCATGGTGGACGGGGCGACGTCGGCGGGCGTGCGGCTTTTGATCGGCGGCACTCCGCTGCCACGTGGCGTTGAACGGTTGAGATATATGGTGCGGAGCAGCGGCCGCGGACGAGGATGGAGCCGACCGCAATTGGAGCGCAAAATTGGGGCGTCGCGAGGAGAGACGGGGGCTCGTGGAAAAGCGGCCGGCCGCGTTGGACACTGCAACGACTCTCCCGTGGTTTCTGTGGACGTTATTATCGCGGAATTCACCTCTCATGCCATTTTTTATCGTGTCGACACAGGTGTCCCCCCCACGGTGACCTCATCCCGCCGCGCCACGGCCCTCAACGAATTCCTCTCCCCCGAGGACCGCGCCGACAAGATCTCCCGATGGGGCGAGATCCGCGCCATGTCCCAGGAGGAGGCCGACGCCAACCTCTCCGGGGAGGAGCTCGAGACCTACAACAAGTACTACGCCGAGGTCCGCGACGGAGTGCTCAAGATGCAGGAGCTGGCTCAGCTCATGATGGCCGACGTGGATAAGGCCAAGGGCATCGAACCCAAGACGAAGGGACAGAGGAAGAGGGACGCCTGGGCGAAGAGGCAGGCGAGGGATGCTGCCAACGCCGCTGCTCGTTAAATTTTGTTATGGGGATGTTGAGAAAATAAATATCATGAGACCTAAAAATGTTGCTGTTGCTATATTTTCAAGGGAGCGGAACGGGGGGTTATTAACCCTCACCCCCTCTTTGATCAAAGGTGCTATATGTCCTTACGTCGACCATTTTTTGTCACCACTGGCAAGTATCATGAACGTTTTCTCTACAGCGCGACACGGTGGTGGTGTTGATGGTATCATCTCTCCAGTGTTGGTGGGTTACTGTGGAGCACCACCACATGTTCTTGCCAATCTCTCCATGGACCAGAGTAATATCTTATCATTGGTTGCATTGTCACCGTTCCTATATGTACGACTCCTACATTATTGCTATTTGCTATGTACTGATTGTTGCAATACCACTTTCGATGCAACCAAGGGTCATCAACCGCAAGTCTGAAGGCAAGACTTGCGTCCATCTGCCTCTGAATTTGACTTGTGGCGTTTAGTTTATGAAAAGATGTCAGTACGTTTGTGCCTCCAGCACGGCTTGTAGTGCTTCAGGGGGCTATGGTACGGCCGAAGGCAGGTTCCATTAGTTTTTATTCCACCTTGTCAGTTGGCCAAACAGACGAGATCTTTAGTGTTATTGATGGTCAATCTTAGAGGTGGGAGAGCCATCTGGAAATGATTGGGCTTAGAAAAGATTTTGTGGCTTGGTTTGCAATGTGATCTTTCTGGTATTGTACCTAGCCCGCCAGAGATATGCAAATGAACCATCACGATCGTCGGATCAGGGTGGCAGCTTGGGTCTTGAATATAGTCTTGAACTTAGTCTTGAACATGTGTCAACGGGAGAGTATAAATATGATCCAAATCTTCTTTTCCAACAACACCATGAATGGCCCAAACTGAAGATGAAAGACCGAAGTGGAATTGTACCCCGGTGAATGGCTGAAGAGTACACCTTGTGAATGTCCCTCGAGAGATAGAGTTAAGATTGTGTACCTCCATAATCATTGCCATCTGGCTCCCCACAGACCTCATACTTTCAACATATCTGAAGCTACGCCCGTAAGAACAGCAAAAACTGCTCGCTCAATCTAAAATGCCACCTGGGACATAGCATCTTCTGCCTTAACTTCTGCCTCTCGGCGTTTTTCTTTTGCCTTGGACTTCGACGTAAGCTTCTCATGATCCTCTTTCAACTCAAGTACTTTCGCAATTTATGAGACTCTGCCAGCAAACTGTCGGAGGCTATGTATGTATTGCATCGTACCTCCAATTGCGGCCAATTGCAGTGTTTCGGTTCCGCATGAAACAATCTGCTCTTGAGTGCTCTCTTGGACCACGCTTGGACATTGACGAAGATTGACAATTGAGATACCATGAAGTGCTCAGCAGTCATTGTGTATGGCATTGTACCCACTCACGCACAGTGTGAAACAATACTTATTCTCTTGATGAAAGGCGGCGTCCGCCGCTGCAGCACGGTGCTTTGTTTTATTTGTTTTAGGTCAGAGGCTTCTGAATAGAATTGTTGTAAAAAATTATTAAAATTGATCATATCAAAAGCAAGCAATTTAGTATGTTATCAAACAGGATATTCTTTCAGTGTTTATTTCGCATGTTGGTTTTATGCTAGCCCTTGCAGCAATGCCACGCTGATCCACAATTATGCATGGTGG
>JALLBE010000352.1:0-17949 GCA_036939795.1 Thalassiosira mediterranea
GTTGTCGTTGTCGTTGTCGTTGTCGTTGTCGTTGTCGTTGTCGTTGTCGTTGTCGCCGTCGCCGTCGCCGTCGCCGTCGCCGTCGCCGTCGTCGTCGCCGTCGCCGTCGTCGTCGTCGTTGTCGTTGTCGCTGTCGCTGTCGCTGTTGCTGTCGTTGTCATCGCCGCCCACCTCTGACCTCTTACTCTGACTCTGACTCTGACTCTGATGATTCAGCAGTATCATATCTTTTATCCTGACCAGGTTCTTGGTGCATCAATAGTCAGCCAACTGACTGTAACTGTAGTGACAAGCATATTCTTGAGTGTTGAGGTTGAGTAGACGTTGTCTGGTGTCAAGCATATCATCACTAGCTTTTACTTTTTACTTGTAGAAGTAGAAGAGAAAGAGAGTAATAAGTGCACCCGGGTGTTGAGACCAGCTCTACTATGATTCCAGTCAGACCAAGGACCAAGTGGGGAATCAGTTACTATCTCCATAATGTTGGTGGAGGATCTGGCATACTTTGCTTCATCTGTACTTGGCCGGTACAAAATAATATCAACGCGGCAGGTGCAAACTTGCTTGCATTGGGGTGGGCATGGGCGGTGGTGGTGGCGGCAAACTTTTTTGCCTTTTGCCTCCTTGACCCTCTTGTCAAACCCAAACCACGCTTGAGCAAAGCTCAAAGGAGGGACGTCCTTTTTCTTCTCCCCTAAACCCAAATTACCTATGGCGCGTACTCCCCCGCCATAAATACTACTTACTGCTTACGCAGGTGTACGAGAACTTCATCAAAGAGACTCCTCACCAACACCAACTGCCCTTATCTGAATTGACATCATTCTTTGAAATGCCTGGAATATCTCCATCTTTGAAAGGCAATCTTGGGTATGGATTCTGTGCATTTATGCAGAACAACTTTCAGCACTCCATCCCATCAGCCGAGGACACTCATCTACCAATCCACTCGGCTCGGGTGGGTATCGTAGCTATGGTATTGTAGGTAGGTAAGGTACATAGGTAACGTAGGTAGGTAGAAGTCAAGACCAAGACCAGCTCCCTATCCCTGGTGTCACACCATGGGGTGAAGAATATGTATTCGCGATAATAAGGGTAAATGAGAAGATGCTGGTGTGTAGTAAAAGTGATGTTCAGCCAGCTCCAGCGTTCAGCGCTCAGCTCAGCCATTCATTCAAACAAAGAAAACGCAGCCGATCAGAGATCAGAGATAAAAGGTTCCTCGTCGTCGTTAGGGTTAGTTGTACATAGTTGGCTCGAGGGCGCGCCCACATTAAAGTGAGTTCTCGGCCGAGTTCTTCCGCGCGTCAACCCCCGTGTTTCGTCCTCAAGGACGCCCACACTAGCCCACACTGCAATTCTCCTCCCCTAGTGTACCAGTTCCTACGTGACAGTATCAGTTCCTACATCTATTTTCTACGTAGAACGCCCACAAAATAATGCGGGCGATACCTGTGGGCAGAGCCCACAAAACTGGTATGTCTCGCCCACTATAAGTACAACCCTAGTTGCATGCCCGCGGCCGCGGCAAGAGGACATCCACCACCATAGGACACCGGCGACGGAACCTCCCACCCCCTCTCCTCCGACCTCCGAGACCCTTTGATCCTCGGGGCCGCGCGAGAACCATGGCCGACGAAGACTCCGACGACCGTCCAGAGGAGGTCGACTCGCCCGACAAGTCGGACGGCGACGACGGCGACGACGATGGTGATTCGCCAACCGGCCAGGGCGGCGAGAACGAGGACAGCAATGACTCGGGCGGGTCCGACGACGACAACGAAGGAGAAGGAGAAGAAGATGATGATGAAGAGGAGGAGGATGACGACTCATCATCCGGATCGGAGAGTGGCAGCGACGAGGACGAGGACGAGAACGAGGACGACCGCGGCCCGGACGACGGCGAGGTGAGTTCACGCGAGAACACGATCGGCACGCATCGCGAAGCGGTTTACGAGGGATCGAACAGAAGCCGACACCTCTCGTTTCCTCCTCGTCGCCCTTTCCCCCGAGAGCGAGGAGACTTACCCGTTCCCAACACATCATGTGCAACTCACTCCGCATACCTACCCCGTCATTGTTCCATATAAAACGACCCCAGCAACCGAACGACGGACTCTCCGCCTACGAGCGCCTCCGCCTCGAGCGCATCGCCCGAAACCAGGCCCGACTGGCGCAACTCGGCTTCGACGAGACGAAGACCCCCGGCAAACCCAAGCGGCAGTACAAGAAGCAGACTCCGGCGTCGAAAGTCAAGAAACGACAGAGCCTCGAGGAGGGTCCCCGGAGGATCAACCCGGGTAGGGCGAAGAGGGCGACGTTCACGGAATCATTGTCGTCGAGGAAGAAGAAGGACAGGCTGAGGGCGGCGACGTTGGAGGACGAGAAGGATCTGGAGAAGTGTCACAAGTGCCAGACTGTGGTGGAAGGCGTAGGTGAGTGTTTCACTGTTGTTGGTGCATTGCTTTCCATTTTCGTCAAGACATTTCAATCACATGACATATCTTGTGTCACCAGAGTTGAGGGGCTGCGATTATTGCAGGAGGTGAGTCGCTCCTCGGTTGTTTGCCGTCTCGTTGACCACCCAAATCTAATGTCGTACGTTGGCTACAATGCCAAACATCGCAAAAGACTCTACCATCTGAATTGCCACCAGCCGGAAATCATGCCCGACGACGAGGACTTCAAGTGCCGTCTCTGCGCCCTGGCCGGGAAGGTCCGTCGGATGGCCTGCGGCAAGTGCGACGGATGCACACGAACGGACGACTGTCTCATGTGCGTCGCGTGCGTGTCCAAGTACAACGGCGGGCAGTACAAGGGGAAGTGCGTGTTTCGAAAGTGCCAGCACTGGGGAAAGGGCAGGACCAAGCGCGGCGCCGAGGATGGAGAGGAGGACGAGGAGGAGGAGGACCATCACGATCAAGACTGTTACGTTTGCAAGGAGGGAGGAGGTGGGTGGATCGCATTATTCGTCGTCGCGCATCATGTCGATCATTTCACTTGTGACGTAACTAACCTACCGCTCTCGTTCACGTGGGACACGAAAACAGACCTCATCTGCTGCGATAGTTGCAGCAAGGTCTACCACAGCTACTGCCACAAGCCGAAGATACACGACTTGCCGGAGGGCGAGTGGCACTGCATGCACTGCGTGAGAGAGGCGAGGAGGTTGGCGCCGAGTAAGGAAAAGAGGCCGAAGTACACAGGTCCCGTGGAGGCAGATCTGGGCCACCGCGAGATGATGTGTACGGTGAAATTCCCGTGCATGGAGTGCATAGTCTGTGAGGGGCAGGAAGGTGAGCAACATCATCCTGCCTCCAATAGAGTATTGATTTGTTCGAACTTACCACACCAAAAATTACGTGCACACTCTATCTTCTTCCAGTCACTGGTCCCTATCGGCCCAGTGATTGGGTCTGGTGCAGGGCATGTGACGACTACTATCACATGAAGTGCCTAGACCCTCCACTTGAAAGGCAGCCGAACAAGTGGAGATGTCCCCCCTGCAGGGAGAGGAAGGCCAAGGTGAAGAAAGTTAAATTGCCGAAGGAGAAGAGGGAAAAGGTGGAGAAGAAAGAATCGAAGCCTTTATTTGAGGGCGAACATGACGACGACTGCTTTATGTGCTTCCTTGGTGGAGGTGAGATGTCTTCAGCTCATTCTTCAGCTAATATTTTTTTCGTCGAGGCCTTTTCTGTTGTACCAATCCCAAACATTTGCACTTCCCTACCTACGGCATGAACGATGTCAGACTTGCTCTGTTGTGATTTCTGCGAGAAAGCCTATCATTTGGAGTGTCACCTGCCCCCGCTGACAGAGATTCCTGAAGGAGAGTGGAAGTGCCAGGAGTGCGCTGCTGTCGAGTACACTAGAAAGATGAAATGCGGAGAGTGTGAAGCGTGCACCAGAGAAGATTGTGGAAAGTGCACCATGTGTCTCGACAAGCCCAAGTTTGGCGGGCCTAATAGAATGAAGCAGGCATGCGAGAAGAAGAAGTGTCCATACTTGCGGTTCGCCCCACCAGCGAAGAAGACCCCCCAGGGGAAGCCGAAGAAATCGAAGAAGGAAATAAAGATGCAGTTCGCGGAAAATGCATCGACCACAAAGAAGAGAAAATGGCAAAGCACGGACAGCCGAAATATCACCTCGGCAGAGCGGGATTCTCCTGCCAAGAGTGTATCGCCGGAAGCAAAGAAAAAGAAGCGCAAAAAGACCAATGAATCTTCCAGTGGGGGCGGCCTAAGTACTGTCGAAGCAGGGGTACCGCTCAAGGTAGAGAATGCAGAGCAAGTGGCAAATCAGATGGCAGTACAGATTACTAATCAGAAGACTGAGCACAGTACTGAGCAGAAGCCCGAACAGGGCAAGAAGAAAAAGAAGAAGGACAAAGAGAAAGAAAACGAAATGAGAGAGGTGGAAGAATCTCCCACAATGGCAAGCTACAAGAAGCCCAAAGATTCAACGAGAGAGGTAGAAATGATTATCAGAGGGAGACCCCTGAAAGATGACCCCGTCGGCAACAAGATGAGGCTGATCATTGTAAAAGCACTCAAACATCCTGACAACCCTGACATCCAAAGCAAAGGATGTGAAATGCTTCGCTTCATGGCCACAAGTCCTGACAATACTTCCAAAATCATTCTTCTCGGCGGCCTTTGCATGGTTTCTAAAGCGATGAGTGATCATCCTTTGCAGTCCACATTGCAGGCTGAGGCCACTGCTCTCTTGATAACTCTTTTGGGGACAAACCCGCCGTGCATTGCAGCCATCATCAATGAGGGATGCCTGCAGCTAGTATTGAGTTCCATGCGCCGCCATCTATCCGAATCACCGGTGCAGCAGATGGGATGTGGCTTTTTTCGCGCCACGTCGTACGACTTCGCCAATCACAAATTAATCATCGACATGAATGGCTTGGGAGCAGTTGTGGATGCAATGAAGATCAATCCAAATGCATATGAAGTGTTAAAAGAAGGGTGTTACTTCCTTCAAAACATTTCCTGCAACCCAGACATTGCACCAGAGACGATTGAATTGTTGCAATCCAGCGGTACGGTGCAACTGGTCGTAAATGCTGTGATGTGCACAACATCAGGGCAGAAGGAGTACCTTGAGGCTGCGTGTGGTGTGCTATCCAATCTTGCCATGAATACGAGTGTAAAGCAGCACATTAGAGACTGCACCTCGTGCGTACCGGCGCTGCTTACTGTCCTTGGGCATGGCATAAGTGCTGAGGCTAGCAAATGCTCCATGAATGCGCTGAAACTTATCAGTGTGGGAAACAATCAATTCAAGGCCAAGATAATCCAACACGGCGGAATTAAGACTGTGGTGGATATGATCAAGGCTTCCAACGATGCTGCTATCTCCAATTCTGGTCTTCGACTACTAGCTGAGCTTATGAGAGGAAACAAAGACAGTGCTCAGAGGTTGATAGCTGCCATTGGCTTCGAGTTTTTGGTATCTGAAATGGGCACACATATTAACTTGCCATTCATCCAAGCCAGCGGTTGTGGACTCTTGCGCCACCTCCCCGTCAATGTTTTTGACCAGGCCAACGGAACAGTTACCTTAGTTTTGAAAGCAATGCACAACTTCAAGGATGATAAGTTGGTTCAATTTGAGGGCTGCCATGCACTGCTGAACTACTGCTCGAAATTTCCTGACTTCGCCGAGGCAATTAAATCAAAAGGGGATTTCCCAATCAAGCAGAGTATGCCATCTCGTAAGGGCCAGGATGCCGAAGCGTCCATCAAAGGAACAAATGCAGATTCAGAGGAAGTGCAGGCTACCGCAAGCGATGCTGTTGCAGTGGGCACACCAAAAGTTAATTGCGCTGATATTGACTCTGTCATAAAGAGGAAACCGTTGAAGGATGACCCTCTTGGTAACAAGATCAGGCTTATCATTGTCAAAGCCCTCAAGAACCCCAATGAATCCAAAATCCAAGACAAGGCGTGTGAAATTCTTCGGTGCATGGCGACCAGTGTAGAAAGTGTCTCAAAAATCATATCACTGGGTGGCGTCAAGATGGTGGTCAATGCCATGACGCGACATGTAGACAAGTCGATTGTGCAAGCTGAGGCCAGTGCTCTCTTGGCAGAGCTTGCATGGGTAGACCAGTCTTGTATTTCTGCCATTGTCGACGAAGGTTGCCTGCAGCTTGTACTGAGTTCCATGAAGAGCCTTGACTCAAATGTGAAGGTGCAGCAGATGGGATGCGGTTTCCTCCGAGCAATGTCATACGACTTCGCCAACCACAATATCATAAATGCTGTGAATGGAGTAAGGGCTGTGGTCGATTCGATGACAAGGAATAGGAGGAAGTATGACGTATTGAAAGAAGGGTGCTACTTTCTGCAGAACATGCTTTGCAACCCTGCCATTCTCCCAGAGACTATTCAGTTGCTCATATCACAAGAAATTGTTTCACTCATCATTGATGCTATGCGTGAAAAGCCGGATGATGCTGAGTACCATGATGCCGCATGTGGTGTGCTGGCCAATCTGGCAATCGATGAAACCGCGAGGAAACACATTAGAAGCATTGAGTCGTCTGTGCCAACGTTACTGTCAGAGCTTGCTTCTGGTGTTGACATGGATGCCTGCAAATGCTCTTTGAATGCACTGAAACTCCTCGCCACAGGGGATGTCAACACCAAAACCAGGATATTCAAACTTGGAGGGTTCAAGACAGTGATGAATTTCCTGACCCCTCCCAATGACTTCGTTTTGGTAGACTCTGGGCTTGGATTACTGAAAGAGTTGACAGACGGCCACGTAGAGAATTCTCGTGAGTTATTGGATGCTGGCGGCTTTGAGTTCGTGACAGCTGAGATGGTGAACCATGTTAACTCACCTTTCGTTCAAGGACGAGCAATTGGGCTCCTGCGAAACCTTCCTGTTGGCATGGAAAAGGTTAAGGAAGCAGTAAGGCTGATCTTGACAGCAATGAAAACACACGGGGAGGATGGTGTGGTTCAATATGAGGGATGCCATGCGTTATTGCAGTACTGTTGTTCCTTTCCCACCACGACAGAGGTGCTTCTAAGAGAAGGAGCCGACACAATTCTGTGCCAATCTCAGTTTACAGTGGACCAATTACATTGAATGACTTCACACTTTCCCAGACAGATAGATGCTCTTAATTCTTAACTGCGATGTACTCACCTACTTATTCTGGTTCGGGTTGCTCTCTTTATTCTGCTTAATTTTGGGGTTTCTATTGATATGTTGCTGGTATGTGTAGCGAAAGCAGGCACCATAGCTTCACTGACTCACAAGCGGTATCAATCATCCCAGCTTGGCCTTAATTTTTTTGAATCGCAGACATAGCTAGCATAGATCCAATGAGGGAGACAGAGTTACCCTTGGTACCTTTTTGGGCAATTGTAATATCCTCTTCAGGCTCAATCTCGGCTAGGTCTCAGACAGAGCCAGCTCTTTGCATTGCAGCTTCAATCAAGAGCAAAACTAACCAGCAACCCATAATCATTCCGAGATGCA
This sequence comes from Thalassiosira mediterranea, assembly GCA_036939795.1. Taxonomy (NCBI): domain Eukaryota; phylum Bacillariophyta; class Thalassiosirophyceae; order Thalassiosirales; family Thalassiosiraceae; genus Thalassiosira; species Thalassiosira mediterranea. The sequence continues at coordinate 7,507 of JALLBE010000352.1, forward strand.
TATCTTCTTCCTTGTGCTTGAGGCCCTTGATCTGGGCCCGAAGCTTGGCGTTCTCACGAGAATATTTCACTTTCTCCTTCATCCAGAAATCTGCTTTATCTCTGGCACTCTTTCGTTCCAATGCAAATCCATATTGGAGGATGCTAGGTCTGGTGCGGATGATACAATAAATCGAACCCAGCCTCCCGTTGATAGAACGGGTGTATCTTGGATTGGTCCTCCAGGCGAGTTTGGCTGGTTCGTCCATCATCCAGGCCAGGATACGCGGCATCAAACTTGCTGGAATAGAGGACTCTTGTCCAAGGTTGAGGTCCCCTCCAATATGAGCCCAGAGTACCTTGAGACGAATGACCATGTATTTGTCATTCTGGTCTGCGAACTCCTCGTTGAACTTTAGCGACGAGAAGCCAGCGTCTTGATCTATTGGAGAAAGGAAGGGCAAAGTGATGATGTGGTTTGATGTGATGATCCCATTGACACTTGAGCAATTATAGACCAACTTGAACAGGGCCCTCCAACCGGTGCGTGTGATACCTCCGTTGCGTCCGTCGTTGCGTTTGAGATTCAATATGGTCAATGTTTTGTTTCCAGCCAACATATTTGCAAATCTAACAACAGTCTCATCATCAATTGAGTCATCATAGATATATAACTCCCTCAGCACACAATCCTTGTTGCAAACCAGAGTTTCAACAAGAGTACAATCTCTGTGCCCGATTCCATTGCACTCTAATGTCAACTTTGACAACCTTTTCCACTTTTCCAATGTCGAAGCCAAGTGGCCCAAGTCGATAGTGTCCAGTTCATTGGAGCATAGGCGAAAGGTTTCAATTGTATCTTTTGTGCGCCTCTGTAGGGCATCGAAAATCATCTTCATCCCTGCAGGGCCAATGTCGCAGCGTTGCAGAGACAACTCTTTCAGTCGGGGATTTTCTGTCAAGAATCTTGCAAGGTGCGAAGCTGCGCTGACTCCTAGACTGGTTGCATGGAGAATCATACTCTGTATGGTTTTGTTGTTTCGCAGACCATTGCAGACTTCGGCCATATTAGCATTGCAGTCATGGAGTTCGAAGTTCGAGATGCTGGTATTCCGGCTAAGAGCGCGACCGAGCCAGCCCCACATCGGGAGTTGACACTCATATGCCTCAACCGAGTCAACATGCTCATTCCGACCAAGAATGTACTCTAGGCGAGTCCAAGGGCTCGGCCCGTCACCCCAACCATTGTCTTCGAGGTATTCCCCAATGTAGCACATTTCCAGACGAGTGCAATCGGGCTCATTGTGTTTCAAGCCAATTATAATTTCAGGCAGCTCCGTATTCGCAAATACCAACCCAAAAGCACGCTTGTCGTCTTCATCAGGGAACGTCTCGTCGTAAATATCCATCGTTGATCAGATTAACATTGATTGAACATACATACACAGCAAACTCTCTGCACCTCTCTGAATTGTGAAAAAGCCACATGCGAGGTAGAGAAGTTGGGATCTTGGTTGGAGAAAGGTTCTCCTTGTTAGATCGTGTTGGTAGGAGCACGGGTTGGGTGCGAGACAACAGTCTTTCGACTCGGTCGACGGTCACACACCACCAACCACCACATACCAACATCATACCCACGATTCAATGTTTCCAGCAATCAGCAATGCAGGAACAACATAAATACTGTCGTATCTTATCGCGACTGATTTTACCTGTTGGAAACAGTTTGCGGCTATTTACTTCGTCTGAATGCGCAACCGATGGCTATCGACCGGATATGATAATAAAATATCGCACCGTACGTCGAATCGGGATGACCTCGTGGCTTGGTCAATCGGGAACCTTGGTGCCTGCACGATGCCTGCGAGAAAGGATACAAGAAGTTGCTTCGCGACCGATTTTGCGTCATGATGAGCTGACAAGCTCCTGAAGCACTGGCAGATATTACATAAGTGGGTTTCGTCACCTTCGGCTCGCCCATACTCTTCCGCATCTATTGGTCGAACAATATTTATTGACTCTTCAATCAATTGAGTGTGTACCAGATATATGTTGCACTGCTGGATGATAATGCCCTGATAAAACCTGTTAATACAGAATTTGAGTAGTGGGTTCATTGGGATTGACACCTTTCAGAGCCTTCTTTTGTTGCACAATCATTGCAAGTCTTTCATTGCGCCATTCCCAATTCCCAGTGATATTATTTTCTCTCTAGCATAGGTCTACTTGAGCTATTACGATGCGCTTTACCAGATGGGCCTCTGCGCTTTACATTGTATCCGAGGCCCGTGGACTATCTCAAGCAGCATAAACTCAAAAACTCAACTAACCCTTCTTGCCCAAAATCTCCTTCCCTGCCTTAATCCTGAACGCTTTCGAGTCTCCCTTTCTCCTCGTCACCTTCCTTGCCCTCTTATCGAGCTCCGCAACTGCATCGTCAATGCTCACCCCCGCCTTCGCTGCCCTGACCATGGCGAAGTATATCACATCTGCTAGTTCCTCCGCCACGTGCTGCTTTGTGTCTGCCTCACTCAACTCCTGCGCCTCCTCCACAAGCTTGTCGCGCAACAGCTGCTCGTCATCGAACAGGCGCTTTGTGTAAGATCCCGCCGGTGCATCCCTGAGCCTCTGCGCCAGAGTGCCCTCGAGGTGGCGCAGGCCCTTGGGCTCGCCCCAGCACGTCAGCGTATTCAGGTGGCAAAATGCCTTGATGTCGTCCCCATTCTGGGTCACCGTGAAGCGCAGCGCATCACCATCGCAATCCACGTCGATGCGGTGGAGGGTCTGGTAGTGCCCAGACGTGTCACCCTTGCGCCACAGCCCGTTTCGGGAACGGGAGTAGTAGACACCCCTACCACACTGAAGTGCAGCGATGATTGATTCCTGCATATCGCATAGTCAGATGTCACCGATAGCAACCAGCAAACATGAGAACAGAATAGGGGTACAGGAGCACTTGAGAAAACATCCTCTGCCTAGTTCTATCAACGGACACATGCTCTTTCACGAGCTTCCTAACCAACAAGTAGGTACGGTCTAATCGCAACATCATTGTTCTTCGATGTGAAAAGCGAACTCAGAAAGTGTCCTGCCGTTCCACGCCACTCCCATCCTACTGGTCATTGGCTCGTTACATCATATTCCAATCTGTACGAAATCGAAAGGTACGCACCTTGGACGAATAAACCAGACCCAACGCCTCGTTGCTCCTAGTGCACACCACTGTGGTGTACAGCCCGTCCGGACGATCCGTCTTCATGCAAGCCGCGTATCCGTATCCCAATTGCTCGGCGGTGGGATCCACCAGCGTGACGGAACCCCCCGTCTCGCCCATGGCCTTGGAAATGGCCCCGATCGTCGCCACGAGCTCGTCGTCGGTAACTTCTCCTGAGGGGGCGAGCTGCGCCACGACCTTCCACTTCTTCGAAAGAGGGAGGGAGGACTTCCAATCATCGGTAGTCTTCGACGCCATCTCCTTCGTGAGGGGCGGGAGTTGCACCGACACCGTCCCCACCCTCTCGGTGATCTCCTCCATCGCCGCGTCGTCGGGAGCCGTTCCCTCCTTCCACTGGACGACGACGCGTTCCCGCGGCACGCGGGCGGCGTCGACCGCACCCATAGCCTTGGCCATCCCTCCGTCGCTTTCCTTCGATCGGATCACGACGCGATCGCACCCGGCGTCGAGGAAGCAGCTGACGAGGCATCCGTCCGTGCTCGTTACGGAATCGGCACAGAGGACGATCTCCACGTCGACTATGGAGACGTCGATTCCGAGAGTTTCCGAGAGGTACGAGGACGCCATGGCCACGCCCTGCTTCATGTACTTCTTCTTCAATTTGGCGGCATCCTTGTCGGATTTGTCGGAATCGTCGACGCCGGCCTGCTGCGCGCACTTGGAGACGATGGCATCGTACTCGTCGCGCGCGGCCGACGCCGATGCCGAGCCGGTGCCGGGGCAGGTGAGGGGATGGATCCGAGCCCGTCCCGCGCAGGCGAGGGACGTCGCGGCGGGGGTGACGGTGGGGGAGGTGAGGAAGGTGGGGTAGGGGAGGCACGGCATGGTTGGTCGCCGGATTGGGGTGAATTGTGCCGTCGTCTTGATCATCTTATTTGACGTCGCTCGTCGTCCGTCGTGGCTGAGGCAATGACACGTGGAGGGAAAAGGTGATAGGTACGCACGAGATGAGCCCACTACACGCGCTAAATACCTCTAGTAACAAGTAAGAAGTCGATAAACATTTCTAATTTTGAACTTTATGTATCGTTGAGACGTGGAAAATAACATTCACGAGTACTTCTTTTCAAACCCAACAGTACTAGTTCCATCGATAAAAATATGTACAGCTGCGGGCATTGTATGGTAGGTACCATAGGTATTACAACATGGTAGGCACCCCAGAGGCTGCACCCAACTGCTGCTGACCGACATAGTAATTAATAGTATGTGAGGCACCATCAACACCCGCACAATCACAATACAATGATAGGTAGTATCAGTATCATTGTTTTCCTCAACTTAGACTTATAGATTTAAACTCCATTTGAGTGGTGTCATGTGATGCGAACGCGAACGGAGCCGGTGCGAAGCTTGAAATTGAAAGGAACAACTACTCTTGTGACACTATGATAGGAAACTCAGTCACCGTGTTATTTTCGACGATTGTCAACAAAGTCGGGGGTCAAAAAACTTTCAAAATCGATATCGAATTCGACGATCGACAACTCTATCTCTATTGCTATTGCTATTGGAGAATGGGGTCCTGCAGGAGAATTGCCGGTCCACCGGCGCCGAGGATAGGGTACAAGGTCATCAAAAGGGTCCCGTTGAAGGATATGGTCCCGCTTTAGCAATTCAAAGAGGCTACATTGACATTTTGACTTCGGTCCCCCATTTCGAGTGTTTTGGTTGTGAACGAAGTATTTTTAGACTGGTAAGCCGCGGCATGCTAATCATTAAAAAATATAGCACCCTCCATTACAAAATGTTAGAACCAAATCCTACAGGCTTGAGCAAGGAGTGTCTATCTTTGCATCTGTCTTGGGGTCACATCATGTAGCAATTCGCTCACAGAAAGTCTATAGCTGTAGGTGTAGGTATCGTAGTTGAGATTGAGATTTATATTTGAAATGATGTAACCCAAGAATCAATTCTATTGAAATCCCCCACGAGACTGCAGTTGCAGTTGGTGCTCTCGGAGTCTTTTTGAGAGTATTTTTCAGAAATATTCAAGCATTGTGTTGTGATACACCAATTTGATCAGACTGACCTACCCGTCATAAAATGCAACCAACACAAGACTTTCTCTTGCTTGTCATCAGCATTACCATTACTGGTTCTGTGTGAGTGTTATAAACGATCAATACAATCATACTGATACTGAGTACCATGCATACACCATCAATATGCCACACATCATATTCACATCAAGCCCAACAACTGACCCTGATCTGTGTCAAATTAAACACACACAACATACGTACCCATATGAATGGGACAAAAAATCACCTTCACTATTAAAAATATCCACAAAGCACCACTATAGTGAACTAGAGCTAGATCAAGATGCTACTTCATCTTCAGTGACACATTGACTGTCAGCATCCTTTTTACATTTGCATATTAAGGCTATGCGCAAAATATGCTTGGGATTGGGAGCGACAAGAATTTTTTTCTTACAACCAGTTCAGTTCCACCTCTGCAATACGTTTAGTGCGGATGGTTTTAGTTTTAGAGTTTTAAACCCAGATACATAGATATAGATATAAAAACATACAAGGCACCTGCATCATTGTAAGTGTAAGTGTAAACAATCCCATCAACCCTATTGCTGCTATGTATAGCCAGATTGAATGCCATTCATGAACAGGGTGTGAGTATCATTGCGATCAAGATATGGGTGAGTTCACATTTCAGAACATCATCCCATTCTAAGCCAGAGCCGAGTCGACTTAAATCCAAATCTAAAGATAGAGCAGGTCTGTCGCGGATGATCTTCTGTCGCCTCCATCTGATCTGTGCCAGACACCTCCAACCGACCTGGATGTATGTACCTATGGTGGAGAGGAAGCAATGGAGAGAAGGCAAGCCAGACATGCACTCTGCACACTGTATGTGCCATACCATAGGTAAGGTACCATGCAATCAAACGAAGGTTGACAATTGTAGTTACCACACCTTCGTCTTTCCACCACTGAAAGCAATTGCCTTTTTTGGCAGTTTGGGGGGTCATAAAAAGGAGAAGGCATGAGGGGCAGGCAGGGATGGCTTCTCTAAATCCATTTTTTGGCCTTTCTAGGCAGCTTGTTTGAGGGGGGCATCACACAAGTTGACACAAGCAGCTTTCTTCATTTTCTGGGACCCTCTTGCTGGGACCCATCGTGCGCCGCATGCGCGCGTGGACGAATGGAGCGAGTGTCAATAGATATGTGTATCAGAAGTCACAAGTCCCCAAGCTCGATACATATATTATGATGAGAGGGGCAATGCGTGGAGGAACGGCTTAAAGGCAAGTGGCAGCGGATATGTGTGTTGAGTGGTGCGAATGTAGACATTCTCACGGTTGGGGCAATATGATTTGGGGTGTGAAGATATGCGAAGTGACATCTTACTGCGACATGGAGACTGACACGAGTACCGATCGTGAAAACGACAGGCTTCGGCAATATCGATTTCAACTCTCCCTTCAAATGAAGGACACATTTTGTCTGTCTTACCAGACGCCTTGTCGCAGCTCAGCTGCGGTCATAACCTATGACACCCTATGCCCACTCAACGAAAAACCAACACGTAAAAAGCATCAAACATGCCCAAATTAAGACTTAGTAAAATGCTTTTAGATTATTGTGTTTCATCAATACTTCAAGTGGTTTTATATTGATATGTGAATATTTCACATATATTAAATAGAGGAATAGCTGATAATTACATTAGCGCCGTCCTCCAGACCGGCGTAGCAAAAAATGGCAACAGAGAACCAGGTTCTCTTGCCAGCGGTTGCATGCCCGCCAGCCGCTGCGTCCGTTTTGCGCTTTGCGCTGCGCGCGGTTGCGACGCGATCGCGTTTGCATTTTTACCAAGAGAGATTCCGTCTGATTCTCTTGCTTGACCAAGCTTGACCTCACATTTCGTTTCATCGCTCGCAATACTTCGAGCGCGCTGCAGACGAAAGGGTCACCCCCACCTCTCACTCTCTCTAGCCGGCCTGCGATCGATCCCGTGGGCGTTCCTTTGATTAAAGTGATACAACGATGAGGCCCCATCCCCTCGCGACCACCCGGATCCTCCTCGCCGGAGCCGTCGCCCTGTGTCGGCTCACGAGCACCCACGCGGACGAGCAGACGTTGGAATCCAACGTCCCCGAAAATCCCCAGCTCCTCGACTCGCTCTGCTCCATCCGCACCGACGGACGGTCCCGTTGCGAGATCGAGCTCGACGTCCCCGAGGCGTGCGCTCCGGGAGGAGATTACTATCCCAAGTGTCCCGTTGTCTTCTTCTTCCACGGAGCGGGGGGGACGAACGATTGGTTCGCGAAGACCTCTGGTGTGCATGATGCCAACCTCATCGGGATCTACCCCCAGGTGCGTTCACAACATGGATGGGAGCTTGAGCCCCGAGCTGGCGTGCGTTGGCTTGGCTATTTGGTCTCTTGCGGCGTTGAGACAAAACGTTCATGTGTCATGTCAAAGATTGTCTTCTCAGCATAATAGCTGAGTTTGGCGAATGGCAAACTTTATATCTCACCTTTGCTCTGTCCGTTATGGTTCTATTCCCAGGGAGAGGATGGATGGAACACGGGGCNGTGTGCATGATGCCAACCTCATCGGGATTTATCCCCAGGTGCGTTCACAACATGGATCGAAGCTTGAGCCCCGAGCTGGCGTGCATTGGCCTGGCTATCTGGTCTCTTGCGGCGTTGAGACAAAGCGTTCATGTGTCATGTCAATGATTGTCTTCCCAGCATAATAACTGAGTTTGGTGGACAGCAATCTTTATCTCTCATCGCTCACCGACGCTCTCTCCGTCATGTTTCATATTCCCAGGGAGAGGATGGATGGAACACGGGGCCCAAAGACTCCAACTCCTGCAGGTGGGACGAAGTCGACTGCCCCACTGATCCCGACGAGGGAGACCTCATGGCATCCATCATCGCCGAGGTCCGCGCCCTCGGCGCCATTGGACGAGTGTACGCCATCGGAAACTCCAACGGAGCCGCACTCGCCCATCGCCTGGCCGCGAATTCCAAGGACGAAACCCTGCCCATCAGCGGCATCGTGACCAAGGTCACGCAGCTCCTATCAAGTCCTACGCGCAATGGACCCGGATCGCTCAACTACAACCAGCCCACCCAGGAGACCAGCAAGGTCAGCGTCCTGAACGTCATGGGCACGTCCGACATGGTCATCCCCTACGAGGGAGGCACGGCGGGCGTCTTCGGGAACAACCCCAACTTCGTCCTCATGACCGCCCACGCCAGCATGGAGAAGTGGGCGACTCACAACGGGTGCAGCGCCGTTCCCACCACCACCAGCACTCACTCCACCGACAAGGGCACTGGCGTGGCCATGTTCTATTCCTACGGCAACTGTGGCGGCGGGCACATCGTGGAGCACTACGCCATCGAGGGCGGCAACCACGACTCCGGAAGCGCGAGCATCGACGATGTCAACATCGACTACGCCCTGGCGTACGATTTCATTTCGAGGGTGGAGGCCAGCCTGGACGAGGAGGAGACGAATCCTTCTCCCACCCCCGTGGCCACCACTACCACTACTACTGCCACTACCATCGGTGCATGTGTCAATGACCCGGCCTGGCACGGGATGATGAGCATGGACCACACCTGCGACCACATTGCCCTCGACCCGACCCTCCGATGCGGTTGGGAGAGTACCGAAGGCATCCTCGCCAGCGACGCCTGTCCCGGTGTGTGCGACCCTGCCTGCGAGGTGTTCACCACCGCCGCTCCCAACGAAGGAACGAACTCTCCTCCCACGCCCACCGTGACCACCACCGTCCCTCCCCCCGCATCTTCCAACTGTGACAACGATCCCACCTGGCACGGCATGAACAGCGTCGACCACACCTGCGCTCACGTCGCCCTCGAGCCCACCTTCAGGTGCACCTGGGAGGGCATCGACGGCACCTTCGCCTCCGACTCCTGTCCCGGCGCATGCGACCCGAGCTGCACGGAAGGCGCGCCCAACCAGACCACCGGCACCATCTCCTCCGGCACCCCCGGCTCCTCTCCCACCACCGTCGCCGCGACCACCACCATCGTCCCCCCCGCCATGGATTGCGTCGATGATCCCTCGTGGACTGGAATGGCGAGCATGGATCACACTTGCGATCACATTGCGTTCAGTCCCGCCATCAGGTGCGGATGGCAGAGCACCGATGGGACCCTGGCGAGCGATGCTTGCAAGGTGACTTGCGGCAGTTGTTAAAACACCACCACACGTTGAGCACTGGTGACGATCGTTATAGTTTGGAACAAGGCATGTCAGGAGGTGGCTTGCCATTGTACTCTTGAAGTTTGTTTAGACCATGTTGTGGCTACAAAGGCTCCCTCACAAGCAAATAAGTTAAGCAGCAAAGTAGATCCACACACCAAGGATGTCATGGCCCTTGAAAGAGCTATTATTACGATTAGCAATTATGACCATACTGATATAGTTCATTTATGTTGCGTGAAAAATGTTGCTTTACATGCGCTCCTCTGGAAGAATGGAGACTGGTCCACGCAGATGAAATGATGGTGTAGACTATGGTGTAGACCAAAGCCCTTGTGTAGACCATAAAAAGCATTATCTTATTACTGTGGTGGATACAGTCACATGATCACCATCATCTGAACCAGACTATGCTGTTCTTAGAAAATCCGCGCACACGATGACCAGTTATCTGGAAGTCGACGACAACAGAGAGACACGACTTCAATTATAATACAACATGATATCACTAACGACTATCCAGTACCCGTCGACTTTCTCGCTTCAACACAGAAAGGCAAATACGTGAGAACCAGCTATCTAAGAGTATCTAAGACTCATAACTTTTTGCTGTGACAACTAGACAGCCGACTCTCCAAACTCGAGAGGCCAGAAGTGCTCAATCATGTCTTCAAACTCCTCTCTAGAAAGAACTCCATTTCCATCTTGGTCAAGCTCTTCAAGCAGCTCATCAGCTTCTTCGTGAGTTATTCCAAACGCAAGCGTGTCCATCTGCTGCTTGAATTCCAGCGCAGTAACGTCGCCCGAGTCGTCATCATCAAACAGATGGAACAAGAAATCAGCACACTCTTTCTTATCATTGTTGATGCATAGCTGACTGGCATACCACTGGCAGAATACCTCTCTCGAAAATGAAGTTTTCCCACTGGAAGTAACATCCAGCTTGGTGCCATCAGATCCAGGGATATGGGCTATGGATTGAATGAGTGCATCAGCTTGATTGCTTGAAATGCTG
>JALLBE010000353.1:0-17820 GCA_036939795.1 Thalassiosira mediterranea
GGATTATCTTGAGAGCATGGCATTCTGGTGGCCTGAAATGGAATTTGGGCAGCGCACAGCATTAAAGCAGGATAGCCACTGCGTGATCCTGCAATAGGTTGAATCCAACATGAGAGCTGAAGATGATATGGGATCTCTCGCATCAACGCGAGCATGTAACTCAATCAACCCAGTAGCACTGATAGAATGCTCTCCTAAGCCAGGTGCAATTATTATCACACAGAAGGGTGTCACCATCATAGATTCACGCAGGGATTGGAAGCCCTCAACCTCTGCCTTACCGCGTCGTCCACCGCCGCGGCTGTGATCCCCACGCCAGCGCTCCTCAAAGGATCCCCACCCAATGTACGCCTCTTCTCCCGGGCGTACTCTCCGTACGACATTCTACACTTGGAGCTCTGATACCGTGTACATCGAATCCCACCCAATAGTTCGTCCGTTATTGATCCTCTGTATCCAGCCTTCCTGGCTAGAGATACGATGGCGTCTTCTTGCGTCCATCCCTGGTCTTGTGCTACCTCCGGGAGGTATGTCGCGCTGTACGATCTATCCCTACCCCCACTTCTGCTGGGGACATCGAATTTGATGATGATGCCGTGGACGCCCACAATCCAATCGAGGCAGTCTCGGCACTCTTCATACTTGACCAGGAGGGACACGCCCACCCGCAAGTATGGGAGCTCGTCCAGGGCTATCGGGTCAAAACGATGATCATGGAGAGCGGAAGTCAGTGCAAACTCTGACAGGGCATGGGTGAGGGGCTTGGGTGCAAGGGTGCCTATGCATCCTCGTAGATCGTACTCAGACTCATCATACTGGGAAGATGCTTCGTCGTCCGTGACATTGGAAGATGAGGCAGTCGTCGATGCTGGGGTTGCAGCTCCAGAAGATGATGCCTCAGACAGATAGTAAGGAGGGCGATCGGAGCGCAGCTTTGACCACGTGACAAATAATGGACAGTCAACGGCTGGAGGGGTGTATGAAGCATGATGTTCTTCCAGCCTCTCTCTGATGGTGTCAATGTCAATTACGCTCCCGTCGTAGTCTTCGCCGTCGTCTGCTGGCTCCTTCTTGGAGTGCCGCCTCCTTGAGTTCCTAGGGTTAGTTTCCTGCCCGATAGACGATGGAGGAGAGGACTCTGGCAGGAGCTCTCGAAGTAAAGTGTCGAAGCAGTGGAGACACATGTCGGGCGTGGCGACCACCTCTTCGTCGGCACCGTCAGACGCGTCCATCGTAGCTGTTGTCTGTGTTGCAAATTGTAGCGGGCGCTTCTGGTATTTTGCCGCAGCAAGCGGCTATAGCAGGAGAAGGCTTTTGGGTGATGGTTGTGAGTCAACCACGGGTCAAGCCTTTGTGCCCGGACAGAGAGCTGGCAATGAAAATGCAGACAGCAAGTGTTGCAGAGAATATCGAGCGTCGAAGTCGGCAGGACTTTCGAGGGAGCTCCATCAAGTCTGCATTCAGTCTGCCATCGAAAGCGGCTTAGGTCCGGAGCCTCCCCCAGTCATGCACCCTGATTTTGACCCTGCTGTCGTGCTACTCGATCGCACCGATGGCACCATCAATTCAACCTCTCAACGACGAACGCCGGCCTCGCCGCGGCGCCACCGATGTCCCCGCCGCCCAACCTTCTCCGAACTGCCGTGCCCGCCGGAGAACGCAACGAACGCGACGAGAAGTGTTCGGGTGAAGTTGAGGTCGAACTAATCGATCCACCCGAAGAACTGCAAATCAACTGCGCACTCCGTCTCTGGTGTTGTCTCCCGCCAATAAGTTTCATATTGGCGATATTGTACAGGCAATATTGTGTTTCTTATACCAATAAAGAGATTCGCCTATCGCTAACAAACATCACAACTCATTACCAATGTCGCGCTCATAGAAATCACACCAGCCAGCACCCTCCTTCTGATGGGCGAGTCTATTGTACAAGTTCAAGTTGTTGTTTCGAATACTTATCACGAGAACGTATCGATTCATGATAGTGTGTCTCCCATCACGCACGCGAGGGTTTGCTTTTTCGCCATCCAATATTCGTCGGTCGTGGCCGACGATGGCGTCGCCCGCCGTTGCATCGCCATTGCTATCGTCGTCGCGCGGCGGATAGGGCACCAATAGCAGTGTGTGGTCAGCGCTAGCGGCTAGCGAGGCTCGTGGCGCCGTGGCCATTCTGCAGAATCTCGAAACGAGTAGCGGCGTGCCACTCCACGCGGACCCAGCTCTGGATTGGTTGTGTACCCGTTCCTGTGAAAATCGCCGCGGTGAAAGAAGACGATGCGAGCCACGACGATTGGCTGGGCGGCACTCCTCGTTTTCTCGGCGCTCGTCGCTATAGTGAATGCGAGCATCATGAGGCGCTCGCTGAGGACCGTCGCACGACATCGGTTCGGCCCGGCCGGGGCCTTCGTGGGTCAACCGCCGCCTATGCTACGACCATCTCGCACACTGAGCTCGTCGTTCTCAGCGGATATTGCGATGCAGCTGCCGCGATCAGGAAGATTCTTCGGCGCCACTACGAAGACGTACCGATTGTCCGCTCAGCCTACTCAACTACGAGCTTCTCTATCAACGATCGATCTGGATCGAGGAGTCAGCGAAGAGGAGGAGCCGTCGTCGAACCCAATCATAACCGACGAGCTGAATCCCTCCCAAAGAGAGGCAACGTTGAGACCGCGATATTCCATCACTAGGGTCATCGCCGGACCTGGCGCCGGAAAGACTAGGGTGCTGACTTGTCGGATTGCTCATTTGTTGCTCGAGGACGAAGCAAATAACGGTGATGAAGCGCAACGTGGTCGGTGGGATAGTGGGGAGGGAATACTTGCAGTCACATTTACAAAGAAGGCTGCCGGGGAGATGGAAAGCAGGCTTACCGAGTTGCTGTCGGAGGCGACGCAGCAAATGACATCCGAAGCTACCGCGGGAATATCCACCGGTGATGCTGGTCTGGAAGAGGGAGAGTACGTGCAGCACGGAAATGCGGATCCCGACGATTCCAATACAAACGAGGAAGCTCAACGATTATCTAGAAGGACGACGGTGGGCACCTTCCACTCCGTGTGTTCCAAGATATTGCGCAAGTTTGGCAAAGAGCTGGGGGAGTTGCCAAGCGTCCGCAACTGTCTTGGCGCGATGAACGCTGCCGGGGCAGTAGTAGCCCAGGAGGGTATCGAAACAGATGCAACGAGCGAGGAGGGGCGCTCGAGCGAGGGGATGATGATCCAAACTTTGGACGGATCGTTCAACATATTGGACCAAGCGGATCAGCTCCGACGACTGAAGGAGATATTGCAGGAACGGGGCATCAGCCTCAAGTCTCCGGGGGGCACTTCCGGCGGCGGTCAAAATGACATTCGACCGATTACGGTGCTGAATGCGATATCGCTCCTCAACACCAAGGATGCCACAGCAATGACCACGCCGATAAGCAACCGCGAGGAGGAGGACATTGCATCTAAAATGAGCAAGAAGGTGGCAAAGATAGCCGCCGAGATACGGATACCATTTCAGAAAGCAAAGTACTCCCAAAATGCTGTTGACTTTGACGATCTAATACTGCTCACGAGAGAGCTCCTCCTGCGCCATCCCGAGGTACGAGAAGTATTGCACCGTCGATGGCGGCACATTCTCGTTGACGAGTTTCAGGACACCTCCGGGGTGCAGCTCGATTTGGTGAGACTGCTAACCACTGACAGCCTCTTCGCCGTGGGAGATGGCGATCAAAGCATCTACAGCTGGAGGGGTGCAAGTCCCGAGAGCATGAGCGATTTCGAGGAGGCATTCCACGGCAGGGACCATGGCTGGGAGGGTCTCCTTGGCGGTTATGACATCGACATGCCGAAATATCTCGATCGGGTATGTGGCAAGAGCGTGAGGGATCAGGCGCTTGAGGTGAGGTCGGTTTACCTCATGGAGAATTACAGGAGCACCACGAACATTGTAAAGGCGGCACAGAGAATAATATCTGGTCCAGACAAATCGGGAAAGAAGGACCCGGCAGCATCTGCCCAGGACGATATCCGACGGGACATGAAGCCCATGCGTGGCACCGGCCCATCGCCTCGTGTTCTCGCATGCAAGGACGGCAAAAAGGAGGCCAACTTCGTAGTGACAACGATCAATTCAATGGTCGAATCTGGCGACCTTACCCCTTCCTCGACAGTGGCCCTGATATACCGCACGAACGCCCAATCACGTCTCCTGGAGGAGGCGTGCGTGGAACACAACCTACGATACGTCGTGCGGGGCAGCTCAGGAACGTTCTACAAACGTGCAGAGATTCAGGATTGTATGTCTTTCTTGAAGATCATGTACAATTCCCGTGATAGGTCGGCATGGGCGCGGGCGGTGAAGGCGCCAAGCAGGGGCATCGGGCCAGCGTCGGTGAATGAGTTTTTCGATTACTGTGATGCAGTTGCGGCAAAGTACAGGGAAACTGCCAGTAGCCCGGAGGAGATACCGACTCCCATGGACGTGATGACATCACTGGCGATGGGGGATGCAGAGCATAACAGTATTGCTACGAAGGGCATTTTGTCGACCAGATCCATGAATAGATTTGTCCCATTCGCCAGGGCTCTGTACTCGCTGGAGAAGAAGGCCGAGTCGCAGAGTGTCTCAGACTTTCTCCTGTCGGTGATCGATGACCTTGGCCTGAAGGCTCATTTTGATTCCATTTCCAAGACGAGGGAAGAGTACGAGGACCGGCTTGGGAACGTGATGGAGTTGGTTAGAGCTGCGGAGAGGTACCGCGACGACGGGCCGTGCATTGTGCCAGCATCAGAGGACGAACCTATGGACACGCCGCTTGGTAACTTTTTGGACGATGTTGCTCTCATAGCCGACATTGCACCAGACGAATCTGAAGTCGAAGATGGCAGGAGAATTGTGGCCAACTTGATGACCATTCACTCTTCAAAAGGCATGGAGTTTGATGCAGTCTTGTGAGTTATCTCTCTTGTTGCCACTACTCCCCTCGTCTGATATTGATAGCGTCTTTTCTCATATCACAAAACTTCTTGACATTTTCCCAGCCTTGTTGGCAACGAGGAAGGGACTTTTCCAACACAGAGATCCATCTCAGAGGGCGAAGGATCCATTGAACTGTCCGAAGAGAGGCGTTTATGTTATGTGGCAATGACTAGAGCGAAGACACATCTCGTTCTTACTTGGAGGTACGTGTAAAGCATTGTATCTCTTTGTATCCTTTCGCATTACATTCTCAACTTATAACATTGAATGCACGCAGACGCGAGGTTGCCTATTTTGCCGGTTCGTCATTCAAGACAAAAGATGCTGACAGATCCCGCTTCTTGAATGCACTGGTGAGCAAACCAAAATCTAGCAACAAGTCAACGCTTACACAGCCTGTAAATCGGAGTAAGGTTTCTACGAAGAGAAGGACTTTATCAGACTCCATGACTAAGAGGGAACTTACTAGCGAAGCGAACAGATATTTGGCGGTGGGAGGCCCACGGGACAATGGATCTAGAACAAAGAGGAGTTTTCATACCGAACCCAATGGAAATTTGTATTCTGTGGGGCGATCTTGGGATGATTGGGAGCCAGGTTCAGAGAAAAAGTCAATCGGAAAGGTTCCTTCCATAAGATCCAACCCACTTATCAGGAGCAATGATGGAAGAAAATCAATTACCTCATCCCAAGTCCAGAATAGGTCAATCCACAGTCGCAGCAGCATCAGTCCAGTGGAGCCTACGTACAAGAGCCAGATGCCCTCAAAACGCATCAATCCTCAAAGGCGAGTAGCATCTTCCCTTGCAGCCGAAAGACCAATTCGCCGAAGGGAAATAGAGCGGGCGCCACGTAGAATGGATGTAGGTGCAACGC
Organism: Thalassiosira mediterranea; assembly: GCA_036939795.1. Lineage (NCBI taxonomy): Eukaryota > Bacillariophyta > Thalassiosirophyceae > Thalassiosirales > Thalassiosiraceae > Thalassiosira > Thalassiosira mediterranea. Next base: position 5,848 of record JALLBE010000353.1, read on the forward strand.
CCAGGCGCCAAACAAAACCTCGGGGAAGAAACGGGTCTGATTTACGTGGTGAACCTCCACCCCAAATGGACTCAACTATGTTCTTTCCAGTTGGATCGCCTGTGAAACATAAGTTCCACGGGAGAGGAACAGTGCAGAATCCGCCAACTGACGACAAAAAGTTTGTGGATAAGATGCTTGTCCGGGTGAAGTTCTCGGAAGAGAATAAGGAATGGGATGTCCCTATGGATGGTCTTATGCACATGTTTGATTGATGAAAGATCTCTTAATGGATAGATCCATCCAGACCAGTCCTCTTGAGATTCAATCCTCGGTGCTAACTCTAAAACGTCCGGCTGCACTGATGAGAGAATAGATGACGCATCAACGCGTTCTATCATGTTATTGCAGCTTGTCATCGTTGGCTCTTCATACATACATCGAACCGTCACAACAATATGTCATCGATGAGAGGCTGAACAGCAAATACGGCCGAGGAACAGGAGACCATGTCTGTGCCACTTAGCAAGTAGTCTACTGCTTAGAAGTTCATTACCTATTTCATTGAGACGCAAGCAATACACATAATCAAGCTTGTCTGGAGGAGGTGCTGCAAGCAAGACATTTGTCTCTCATAATCATGTAGCTGGAGTAACCTGATGCAACCTCACCAAATATCATAAGACAAGAACATATCGCCGATGGCTATTCTCAGTACCACCATCGGTACCCAAATTGTGTACTTTCCAACTCCATGGCATCTGAGATGATACAACCAGTACCCTATCGCAAACAAGACGATGGCTTCTGGATTTTTGGTGAAATATGCGCACCTCGTCGCCACGAGGTACCTGACCAATGCAAAACTGTTGAGAGCGAGAAAAGTTGTTTCTATCCATCATTGAAGTATGCATTTACTCACGGTAAAATCAACGACCATGTGTAAATGATATGATAGGTCTTAGCTGAAATCAACCCCTTTCGAACCATGGTCATGAGAAAGGCAGCTAACTGTATTGGAAGCATGACTCTGGAGAGTGAAAAAATCCTGGTTAGTGTACGTGGCTTTTTCTCTACCATGGATGAACGGTTGATGAACCTGTCGTGTGGTAAAAACTCACGCGAAACCCCAACATGGGTTAGAGATGGAAAGGCAGGCTAGAGTGGCTAGGAACTGACAGTACGCGTAGAATGACTTTCGAGGCGTGGAAATATATTTAGCGAGGGTCAGGCATTGCGACTGGTCTGCTTCCTCGACAGATCAAGCGTAACAAACATCTCACCTTGAAGCGACGTTGTGTGGCGATGGGGCAATTATCCCAGTATGGCATCGTTGCTGTGGTACTTTCTATGCTACTCATTCTCAGTCTCTCGGTTGCTCTGTCCGCTGCATAGATCGCAACAAGAATAGAGGATGAACCGATCACGACTGCAATACATCTGATCTTTGGCTCGTGATCGAAATACACTGAGATCCAAGCACAAATAGTTGCTATGATTGACCTCATCGCAAAGATTATGCTATGAGCTCGAAATTCTTGCCAGATCATGGGCGAGCCAACAATTCTCTCCTTCGGAACAGTGTGGAAAATGAGAGATGATAGACTCAGCACGACATGAGGGATGAGGCAAACAACACATCCAATGCTTCGTCCGGTGCCAATTTTGGATCCAAAACCAGCTGTTACGTCTCCCAGTATCATGTGGTAGAACCGGAATGCATAATGAAGTAGCACGAACAGGCCACAGTACTTATGAATATTTCGCGGGTCCTCTTGAGTAAAGAGTTTCCTTCTGATATCACCTGGTACTGGAACATTCAGCGTCATCTTGGCACTGGTTGTGGCAGTGCTACCCTCCGCTTTGAACTTCTTCAAAAGATCAATAGCGCGCTGGGAGTGGCCAACCTTTGCAAATGCTTTTGTCGCATCTTTGCCATGGTACTTTTTGAGTACGAGAGCTCCACCAGGATGAGCGTTGGCCCTACAAACGGATGCAAAGTGATGAGTGTTGGCTCTGCCTAGCCATGGAAATGGCTGTGCCAGAAGTTCTTACCATGATGAGAGGTCGTATTTCGTTCCAGATAAGGTTATGATACATTCGAAATCTACGCCTGCTCGTGTTGGAGCCAAGCGATCGAACCGGCTGCCTCCGTGGCCCTTTCCATCACTTCCGTGTTGCCAACTGCGGGGCCTTATCGAACGCAGGAAGAGCATGATTTTTCTCTTTTTTTCATTTGCATCGATTTTTTGCTGCTTGTGCAAGTTTGTTATGCTGCCAGTTGCAATGATCTTTCTATCTCACCTCTCCTGCAACTTTTGGAGAGGAACAAATGAAAATAGATGTCACTTGATCTCACTTGATGCCACCTGAATTTTGCTTGGATGAGAACTGAATACAGCGCAGTGTTCTCACCTTCAGGTCGGTTCGGTTTTTGCAAAGCACTTCATGCATGCTTGGTCGCATATTTTACCGGCCATGTAGAGATAGTTGATCTCTCTCACCGACCGCACCAGCCAGACCGTAACGTACCCCCCGAAAATGCTGAGAAGAAATCTTTGTGGATGTAAAACTGGCGCTATGACTGCAGTGTGTACTTACAATTCCTACGTTAAGATACCTTACAACTGCTCTTCACTCACAAGACGAGCAACGCGTGCGTGTTCTCGCCTTTGTGTGTCATTCATCGCGTCAGTCACATCATCCGTACATACATACCTACCGCCCTGCGTGCATCCTGCATGCTTTGCCATCGTACGTTGCTCTCGCGAACTTGGCTCGATCGAGCAATTCGACTGTTGCGGGCCTTTGGCTGATACAGAGATTCACTCATAAATTTGTTCCTCCCGCCTCTCGCCTATATAATACTCGACCAAGATGATCAGCCGCACCGTCCTCGTCACCGCGTCGGTCCTCTCCGCCGGGATCAGCGCGTCCGCCTTCGTCGCCCCGACCAACCCTGCGTCCGCGCAGCCGTGCACCCCTTCATCCACCTCGATGATGATGACCTCCGACCGCAGAAATTTCTTCGGCGAAATCACCAAGGCGGCGGCGGGCGCCGCTCTCGTGGGATTCGGTGCCGTCGGGCCCGCCGGCGCCCTCGACTTCGACGCCTTCGAAAAGGGCGAGATCGCCTCTGATACGGCCAAGTGCAATCCCAAGTTGGATCCCAAGTGCATCCCGAAATTGACCGAGGATGAGGCGCTCTGCCAATACGGCAGCGGAGGAAAGGCTCGCGGTGAGGCGTGCAAGAGGGTGAAGAGTGCGGGGGGAAAGCTACCGGAGGTGAAGAAGGAGAAGAGTCTGGGGGGCGCCTACGCCATGTAAAGGATGCTACATGACGATTGGAAGCGGTTTTGTGGCAACTCGGAGGATGGGAGAAAGGATGCACGCTCCTTTTCAGATGCATCATCTCAGTTGGTGTCGGGACGTGGTAATATCTGGTAATATCCGTGTTGAAACGATACATCACGGTATCATACCAGTCATTGACCCTGACTTCATGAGGATCGAAGTTTGGCGCATTCAGTTCAGGGAGTGAGATCCATACAGTGAGATTGCATTCGCACTCTCCTAGAGTGATGAACGGAGGCAGACAAAGAGAAAGTCACGTAAAAAGAACTATCAAAGTAAAAGTATTTTTTTCCAATTATGTGATGGAAGTGGGATATCATCACAAAAAGAGTGCCCACTGTCGCCGAAACTGTTTCAGACATACCTATTCTCTCTCAGGAACTCACTGAAATCTGGAAATGGGGGACTCGGGCCATGGCTATCAGCCATCACCTGCCGCCTACCGGCGGTAACGTGAACAAACCATGGAAGAGAAGCAATGGTATGGTAGGTACAGAAATGGCATACAATACACATCGGCTCAGGTCGACCCGGCTGTGATCGAACTTGGAGCACTAAAAAAAGACAGATTGTTGAATGCCCTAGAAAGGGCGTCGAGCGATAGAGTTGAACACATACATAACTCAGGTTCTATGCTAATGATTAATTGGACAGGAAAGTAACTCTGAACAACGTTCTCTCCAGGGGAACATAGTTGGCAGAAGAACTTTCAGAATGTATGCACATGAAAAATGATACCACCTTCAACAAGACATCATGACGAAGCATTTGTAGTCACCACAGAATTATATCGAGACTTCATCATCTGAGTCAGGTGAACCTTGTCTGTATGCTGGATGGAACGAGAGCGGTGGTGGGGGGGGAATGGTTGTGTCATCAATGGTCTCATCATTGTCGTTGACTTCAGCCATAGATTCCAGCTCGGTATCGATTTCGCTGTCGTTCGCTATCTCGTTCACTGGTGTCAGCGGCCGATCTTGTCGCTCGTCAAGCTGTGAACGAATGGGCACCCTCATGATACTACCCTGGCTGACACTTGACTCATCTGGGAGTGAGTTGTCTTCGTTGGAGAGGTCAGCATCAGCGTCGCCACCCTGATCAAAGAATTCTCCGTCTGCCTGGTCCACCCCTGTTGGCGAAGTAGTGGCATCTATTCCCTGGGCAGCCAGTGTCTTGGCCATGTCAACCTTTCTCGGCGCAGGCATGAATGTTGTCTCGCTCAAGGCATTGTTGCAATTGCAGTAGATGGAGGTGCACTTGTGCACATCAATTGTGTTTGCATATGGGTCATCCTTGTCATAGAGTAGGCTGCCATCGAGGCTGTTCGAGATCAAGGAGATATCTTCCTTCACTTCCTTGGTCTCCTCCACAGCAGGCTTCCTCCTGAGCCTACTGGCAAGCATGAACAAGAGTGCAAGTAAAGCTGCTCCGGCAGCAAGAATTCCAAAGGCAGCAGCAGCGCTCAGTTCCTCTTGTGGCTGGATAACTGTTGCTGCGCCAGATATGATCTGCTCACACTCCAAGTCTGAGTTACGGTATTCAGCGGCAGTCACGCCATCCACATCATCTGAGTAGTCTTGACCGTCCATGCTCTCCTTAATAATTTCAAGAGCCTCACATTCGTCCAGAACAGAGTGGCCGTCATCACCCCAGTCTGTGGTATCAATATAGACCTTCATTTTCCCCTTTACAACAGTACACCTGACGGCGTGCCCGTCTCCACACCATTCATCATCTATGAGGCAAACAGTGGCATGATTAACAAAGGGATGAGTCACTCTGGACGCACACCAGCTGCGTGAATGTCTCATGCGTCCTGCCAAATACAGCCATGCCTTGGTCTACTTACCAGATATCACATCCTCAGGGGCCGCAGTGATTTTCCCAGTGTAATGTGTGTACTTCTCATTGTCATCGATATAATCAGCGACATCTTCAAGAATTGCATTCTCGAGGGGGGTGATCACGTCTTCGGGATCAACCTTACCATCAGTTTCAACCGTGTAGGTGAATGGGACAGTGAAGGCCGTCCCGTAATGACCGTCATCTCCATCATGGTCAGATTCGCCGTTGCCATCCCCAAACCAGCCAGAGGCATCATCATCCTCACCACTGTCATTGCCATCACCATACCAACCAACACTTTTATCATCATCGTCGTCACCGTGTCCATCACCTCCCCAGTGACCATCTCCACCCCAGTCAGGACAGTCGACGACCAATCCCTCCTCGAAACACACCTCGTCGAGCCCAAGCTTTGTGTATCCCGGGGTGGGAGCAGGCGTCTCCCACTCAGGCGTCGGCGCAGACGTGTCACATACACCAACGTTGTAGCACGTCTGTCCATTCGGGCACTGTCCCGGCTTGCCCGGTTGAGAGCAGAACGTCGACACATTTTCACAGTCGTAGCCCCCAGACGACTTGCCGCAGAAGCCGCTGTGTCCCCACCCATCGCATAAGTCAGCATCGAAGCACTTCGCGCCATGAGCACACTCTCCCTTGCTGCCAGGATGGTCACACTTGGTTGTAACTTCGTCGCAGTCGAGACCACCATGATTGCTGCCTCCGAAGCCACACCAGCCCTCGTAGGAGCCAGAACCATAGCCGCACTTTCCAGCATCGTGGCACTTCCTGCCGCTCCCACACTCGCCATGTCCACCCGGCTTGGAGCAGAAGGTGGTCACCTCGTCACAATCCAAACCCTGGCCCTTGGCATCGCAAACTCCCTTGGGGTCACCGTCGCTCCACTTGGGGCAGAGGGTCTTGTCGTAACACTCCTTTCCGGTCCCGCACTCACCCTGCTTCCCGGGCTCGGTGCAATACTCGAATGAGTCCATGTCACACTCCAAACCTCCGTAGACGAACGCTGGGGCGCAGATGCCCGGATCAGACGAGTCGGGTGGCGAGGCGGTGGGCATGTCCGTGTCTACGGACGTGGAGTGCTCATGCTCGTGGGTGTGGAAGATCCACTTACCGTCGGGCGAGGAGGAGGATCCCTTGCCCGACTTGTTGGACTTGGAACCCTTGCCGGACTTGCCCGAGGAAGAGGAGCTCCATGGCTTGGGAGCCCAGTGCCAGTGACCGTGGCTGTATGAAATAGATAGAAGAGAAGATGGGGAGTGAGATTTCAACAGGAAGATGCAATCAAAGTGCACAATGGATGTGCAGAAATGTCATAGATCGAGTACGAGGTATAGAACTGACCTGTGGCCATCCGAGCTCCAGCCTCCGCTCCAGCCGTCGTGTGCGTGGTGCGCACCCCACCCGGGCGGGCCGCCATACCAGCCATCGTGGCTACTGCTGGAGCTGCCCTTGGAGCCCTTGGAACTCTTGGAGCCTTTGCCGGACTTGCCCGAGGAGGAGGAGCTGCCGCCCCATGGTCCCCACGGACCGTGGGGCGGGCCGTGCCAGCCCTCGTGGCTCGAGGAGCTACCCTTGCCCGACTTGCTAGAGCCTGAGCCACCGGACTTGCCGGACTTGCCCGAGGAGGAGGAGCTGGAGCCCCAGGGTCCCCACGGACCGTGGGGCGGGCCGTGCCAGCCATCGTGACTTGAGGAGCTACCCTTGCCCGACTTTCCGGAACCGGATCCGCCCGACTTGCCGCTCTTGCCGGAAGAGCTCCAGTCGGGGGTGCCCCAGGGACCCCACGGACCGTGGGGCGGACCGTACCAGCCGTCATGGCTCGAGCCGCTCTTGCCAGATTTGCCGGAGCCGGTGCTGGATGATGAGTCCCAGCCTCCATGCCAGCCGTCGTGACCCCAGCCGGGAGGAGGGGGCGGAGGACCCCACTTCCCTCCCAGTCGACGATCTCGGCGCTCTTCGGTATGCATTTGGGGTTCGGCGGGCTGTCGAATGAAGATCATGGGGAGGAGGTACGATGAAACAGAGGTGGTGTATGAGAAAGCGATAGGATCATGATCTGGCGGTCATATCTGAGCTCAGGCCTAGCCAAGCTTATGCATCGAGATTCACTGAAATCGCCGGACAAAAGCCATGTCCGCTACGGGCCCATCCTGTAGCCAGTGCCTTGGCCATGCCCGTAGCCATGTCGGCAGCCAGAGCCCTGGCCATGTTCGTAGCCACGATCGTAATCGTTTCGTGGCCATGACCCTGGCAGCGAGCAATGGACATGGCCAAGTCCGTGGCACTGTCTGCAGCCAGAGCCCTGGACAGAACAAAAGTCCTCGGCTTCAGTCGGGCCATATTCTGAGGGTCTGAGCCCTGACTCACAACCCTACAGCAGTTGCCAGAGCCGGCGCCCACAGCCTGAGACGTAAGACGTATCGATTGCCCAGGCCGTGCCGCTATCGATAGATCTCGAGCCCAATCAAAGGCCCGAGCGTTCGCACTGCCTTCGAAGAGGCATGTCGTTCGCTACCACGAGCGGCCTTGTCGCGACATGCGTAGGGCGCTCGAGGTACCTCTCTAGAGGTAGCGCGCGCCAAATCGGCGCACGGATTCGAGAGATCTTTGCTTCGCCCTGCCGCGCTCTCGGCGGAGATCGGCTCTCGCTATCTCTTGCCGGGCTCTTCGCCGTCCGGACCTTTTTCTATCTCTAGGGCGCCATGCATGGCGTGCGATACTACTCACTCTCAGTTCGGCTGCCATCACGGCAGGCGCCGCCGGGGCGACGGCCGCGGCCACCGCGAGAGGTAAAGTTTTCCTCATGGTTCTCCGATATCTATCAGCCGATGCGTGAGCCGAAGGGTACTGGTGTATCGAGCAACCCTAGTACGCGTCGCTAGTCCTGCACCGATATCAAGGTACCCTACCGTCTTCGAGAGATTTGGGCACTTGATCCCGTTGGCCGAATCTCGAGCGTTGTACCACGACGAGCCGATGCCTCAAGATCCCTACCGTGTAAGCCTTCCGCTGCTCTTATGCACCAATGCTCGGCCCGGGTTAACACTCCACTTTTAGGCGACCGCCCTTTACCCTTTCCTCGATGGGGAGGGCAATTGCAATCGAGAGCCTTGCGGTCCCGTCTCCCGGCTATGATGCGTATCGATGTATCGTGGTGTTCTCGGCGGCCTCGACGATTTCCCGGCCGGGGGTGCATCGATTCTTGCTCCGATGGCCGCCTTCGTCCGCCCTTCCTTGCTTTTTCGTTCGTCGCAACGCCAAAATCGGCTTGCTTTGCATGAAAGCAAGAGACGTCAATCGTTGATTGCTTCACGTAAAATCGGGCGAGCGGGAGAGACAGCACGGAGACAGCACAAGCGAGCAGCGGTGCGTGCAAGCACGCGAGAAGCAAGGGGGCGGGAGATTTTTGAATGGCACATCTGATTTCGGATGAGCCGATAGCGCCGTTATCTTGAACGTTTAAAAAAGCCTCATTTCTTATGTATTTCTCGTAGCGCGTTCGTAGATGGGCATAAGAGATGGCCAATTTTTTGGGATACAAGTTTGTGTATACTACATTATTACAAACAAATAACATTACAGAAATAATTTTATTTTATTGTGTATGTATCATAAAGGATAAATGAATCACTCTAGCTAAAATAATATTGAAGTGTTTAACGTATTCTACTCCTCACATTCAATTTCGTTTGGAATATTCAAATTTGTTTTATTCAAGTATATTCATCAACGTAGATTATGAATCCTTCCTTTCTAGCGCCATAACGGGAAATTCGAATTTCTATCCGTTAGTTCGGTAAAAATCGGCCAGATTTCGGACAAATACGGAAGGAACGCTTTCGGAAGCGGAGAGAGCTCTCGATATACCTCTTTTCTTCCCGCCAAATACATGAGGTGGTGCAAATATAAATAAAAATAAATTCAACAAGTTTCAATCAATACCCCCCCTCTGGCCATGGTCAGAGTTAATTTCCCCCCAGTGTCTATTTACCCCCTGTTACTAGCTTTCACTAAAACAAAACTGGATCCATGACATCACCAGTGATTCGTGCCTGAGTCACATGACGTCATCTCTAGGACAAGCTAGTACATGGTGCGACGATAGTGGACTTGGGGGGAGTTTTGGTTTTGGCATCCCCCCCTCTGGATTGAACCTTTACTTTGCCTTTGCACCCGCCTAAAACAGAAACAGGACTCGCACACATCTTGTCGCATCGCGCGTTCAATGACAACATTTCTACATGAGTGTCAAGTGTGGTGGTTTGAAATGCTCTTGAAATCTGAAAGTTGAAGTATGTGCCTCTGTGCTGAGGCTGTGTGGTGTACATGCCTATGTAAGGTACCAACAAAAGTCAAATTGTGGGACGATGATCTGACCCCGGCCATTTTAAGTTGCCCCGACGACCTGTGCTGCGTAGAATTTGCCCCAAGGCACCCCAATGGGATGCTCATGCCATGATTTGGTCCAACTCTATGCCCTGGTGTCGCCAGGGCTGCCGTTTGGCCCAAATCTGAGCGGTGCAAGGTGTCAAAAAATGGGACGTTTAACTAAATATACTAATTCCTACGTTAACCTCGTAGAAATATTGCGGCGCATGCACCGGAGCAACTGACGACAATGCCGTTGAGGGCGTTCGTGGCCGCCGCGGCAATGGCGGTGTCCCCCACTCTCCCCAAACGTACTACAGCTTACCGCGCAGGCGAGTAATGTCGATCGTGGGGACTCTGTCCGGTATGGTGATCCGTTGAGTTTCACAAGCGTAGATGACGTGTTTCAAATTTCGAACTAGCTTGGCCTAGTTGGGTTTGGTGTCAAGTCTACGGCGGTATCCTGTCGGTGTCAAATCTACTCCGAAATTGGCTGCCGTTATGCGTTAAATCCAAAATGTTTCTGGTACGATAGCTTTCAACGGACCAGTATGTTTTAGGTTGAATCACGTAGAAATCCACAGTCGACATTGATCGCCTGCGTGGTAAGCTGTAGGGTGGGGCATGTCCAAGGGGACGATGATGTGATATGTCGGATGAGTGGCTGGAAGCGCGAACCATACTGCATTGGCCACCGAGAGCCAGCGATTGGCTGCGATCGCACGCAACCCCCGCTGATGGCGATGACCGCCGGTGCGATGATTCAGCTGGCATACCAGAGCGCCTCTGGCGCCAGCGATGCTCATGAGCCCTCCAGGGCTCATCCAATGGAGGGGGGTGACACCGGAACCGGAAGGCTTTGCGGCACCGCATAAGGGGCTACTGGGCGGATGAAGCCATTCTCAACCTTCCTTGGCGTCAGTTGCTCCGTGAAAAATGAGTTGATCACAACTTTCACATGCCATTTTCTACTGAGTCTATAGGAGAGACACGTTATAGGAACCCCTAGGTATTACATATTGTGTTGAACGAAGAATTGAAAGGGCTATCCGTAGTATTGGACTAGGGGCAACATTGATGGGTACCCACCTAGCAAATCAAAAATACCCTAAGATTAACCTCTTACATGTTTCATTTCTAGAATAGGGTTATTTTGTGTGCTGCCAAAAATTCTTGACGGACGACATCAGACCGTCCCATCTTCCCCGGCCGGCAAATCCTGCTTTGTCCTTTTTAGGACCCCCTCGATTTCGAGGGTGCCACCAATTTCGTCATGATCCATCATCACCGAGGCCACCCCGGCGTACAAATTGGCAACCCAGCGGGCGGCGCCGTCGTGGTTTTCGCTTCGCAGTTACCTCTATCCCCCCCTGGGTGAGGTCACTGCGAAGCGAAAACCGCGATCGACACCCCCGCGTATCAGCAATCCTGTACGCAAAAGCCACAACGGACGATGGCTCCATCATCGCCACAACCTCCCTACGCCATCCCATCCCCTCCGGTCCCCACCCAGCCTCAAATACCCTAGGAGCACTTCAACAAAGACACGGACAGTCACCGGGGACGGCCGGGAGAGGCCTACGCAGCAGCGGCCGGGCGCGGCGACCGTGTGAGAGCACGAATTCAAGCACGACGTGCAAGACGGTAGCGTGGATATCATGCCCGTGCCGTGCCGTGCTGCCGCCCGTCAAGACGCAGCCTTCCATAGACGTCGCAGCCATCAACCGCGGCCACGGACGGACACAGACGGCCGGTTCCACCCTCTGGACCGCCGTTATATCAATCTCCGGGCCCTCCTGCCACTTCAATCCATCAAAAAATATTCAACATGGATGATGAATCCAACAATTCGGCTCCACGGCCCAAGCCAACATGGGTTTGTGTGATGCCCAGACCAAGGAGAACCTTCTCCCGGACACAGCGGAGGAATGGTGCTGGAAGAAACCGCGCAGGGGGGGCAGGGGGTGCAGATTCTGTGTCCATTGCAGAGCAGCAGGGGCCGGATGGGCGCCGGGAGATGTCAGCATCACAGCTGGGGCAGGTGGGGCAAGGGGAGGGCCCAAACCCCTTGCCAAATGGCCATATTGTGCACCCTGATGGCCAGGGGGTGCTGCAGCCGCCAGGGGGGTGTCTGGGCCCATTCCAGTCGAGTTCCAGAGCAGCAGGGGAAGCATTGGATCTTATGAACGATGCGTTCAAAGAGATTCTGAATGACGGCAAGTTACTCCTTGAACGAAGACTTCATCATTATGCACATTTTTGACCCCATCTCTGCGCGTGCCCCGCCTTTTGCAGATTATCTGCAGTACATGTTTGAAGAGAAGGAGGGTCATGTTGTCGGGTCGCGAGACAAGGGCGATTGAGTTGTCCCATATGACTTGATCAGGTGCAAAGTATTCTACCCAGAGC
>JALLBE010000354.1:0-17779 GCA_036939795.1 Thalassiosira mediterranea
CTCCCACCCCCCCCCCCCCCCCCCCCCCCCCCCACCCCTCCCATCCATTTCCTCAACCCAACACAAGTGCACCCAACGTTCCCTACAGTCGCTCCCGACCGACTAACATCTAACAAGGTGAATAATAAACCGTCGTGCAGCTCTTCGTCTTGTACCTCTGCGTGATTCCCAAGACCATCATGTTATCCTTGATCGCCGTGCAATAAAGGTGATTCAGCGCAACGTGCTGCGGAACGGGGAGCGCCGCCGTATCCTGGAGCTGCGGAGGCTTGTTGAGTATGATGTGTCGCAGGTGGGGCGGCAGGGGGGGAGGCTCCTTGGTGTACTCGTCGAGGTCGGGCATGGAGTGACCGTAAACCTCGCCGTCGGGGTCGGCCGTCCCTCCCCCCTTCCCGCCCTTGCCCTTTTTGGATCCGGCCGAGGAGCCGTCGTCGGCGCTGGAGCTCGCCCCGCCCCCGGCGGAGGAGGCGGCGGCGGCCTGCCGCTTGGCCGCCTCGGCGGCGCGGGAGCAGTGATCGGCGTGCCTCTCGTTCTCGAACTCCTTGTCTCCCGTGTAGGCCTTGAAGTCGGTGACGTCGATGAAATTGTTAATGCGTCCCTCGATGTCGGCCACGGTGGGCTGGTTGGGCGCGAATCGCCACTCGTCGTCGACTATGAACTTGAACGCGTGCTTCCCCCGCTTGAGGTTGTGTATGTAGGTGAAGTCGTTACCGGAGCGGTGCATGGGTATCTGTCGACTCCAGCCGTTGAAGGTGCCGGTGATGTAGACGTTGCGTCCGCCGTGTTCCCATCGGAAGACGGTGGGGACCGTGTCCTCCTCGGCGGCGCTTATGGTGGCGAGGTCGAGGGGGATGGGGGTGTCGCCTCCGGGGGCGTACTGCTGACCGGGCGCCGCTCCGCCGCCCGCCCCTCCTCCCCGGGAGCTGTGGCCGGTGGAGGTCATGTCCGTCATGCTCGCATCGCTGGCCGTCCTCCTGACGCTGCTGCTCCCCGGCGGGTACTGTCCCTGGTGGGTCTGCATGTATCCCACGGGCGCCGCCCCCGCGGGCGGAGGCTTTCCCGAGCTCCCCCCTCCGGAGCTTGAGCCTCCGTACGCTCCTCCCGACTGGGAGTGGCTACCGTAGTTGCCGCTCCGACGGGAGGAGATGCCCGTGCCGCTCGGCTGCTGGTTGCCCATAATCGGGTGGACAACTCAATGTGGATTGAGGGTGAACGAATCTCCCCTGGCGTCGATTCAGATCTCCGTGACGACGCGTTTCGCCCCCGGCCGGCCACGCTGGGCGGCAAGGGCTCTTGGTGTCCGTCGTTGATGCCCCCCACGATGAGGCGATGGATGGCTCAGCCTTGCTTGGCTTTTTGGCCAACAAAGGAAGCGGAGAGCGGAGGAACGACGAGCGGAATTGAATTTGTCCTCCTACTCGTCCTCACGCGCTGCTCGCTTGCTTGTGGTGCACTTGTGGGGAGGCAAAATGAGCGGTAAGTTAATACTAAATGTCTATTTTGATGAAATATTTGGGAACAAAATAGAGGGAGTAGATACGACTCAAAACGTGGACATACATATATGCAAATTAATTATCCACGTGGATAACATTTTGTATCATGATATTAAGTTATCTGTATTGTCTAAAAATCGTACATATGAATATTAATAACCTACTAAAATTACATTAATAATTTCCATTACTAGTAAAAACCTTCCCTCCCATCAATCAAGCTTCGCACCTCTTAGCATTTTGCAAATTTTCGCCCATTCGTAGCTGTTTCGCCCATTCCGGAAAAGCCGTTGCGACGACGCGACGTTGCGCGACGACAATAAAAAACGAAACACGGCCACTACTATTTTACCCTCTCTATTACCATGCCGACACTGGGCCGAACCGCCGCGGAGGAGTCGCCCGAGGAGGACGGCGGCGGCGACCGTCGGGACGAGGTGGCCGATGCGGCCGAGGCGGCCACGGGCGAGCGCGATGGAGACGAGAGCGAGAAGGAGAACGCCGCCGAAGACGTCCGGCCGAAGAGCGCCTCGAAGAGGAGGAGGAAATCCGAGGGCGGGAAGAAGCGGGGGGGGAAGAAGTCGTCCTCCGGGTCCGCGAATCGACGCGCCTCGGCTCCCGCCGCCGCCGCCGCTGCCCCACCAGTCGCCGTGGCCGCATCTACCGTCGGAGCCGCACCGCCCGCCGTGGCGGTAACCTTCGCCCGCTCGCCGTCGCCGCGACGGGTGGCCACCGACCTCGTCGACGCCACCTGCCGCGAGATCCTGCGCCTGCGCGGCGACGCCCCCCCCGGCCAATCCGACGACGGTCCCGATTCGGGGATGAATGCGCCGGCCTCGCCCGAGGAATATGCGAGCCACGCGGGACGGCTCGGGCGGTACTTCGACGTCCTCGATTCCATGGGCGACGGGGAGCTCTTGGACGATGGCGACGGTGACGCCAAGAAACGGCTCTTGATGGCAACCCTGGCGATCGAGGTTTGCGGTCGTCCCGCGTACCCGGACGACGACGACGACGAGGGGGAGGAGACCCAGGGCAGAAAGAAGCAACGACGGGGGAAGCAACCGCGAGCAGCGAAGCGCTCGGCGTTGGCGGACATGACCTCGCAGGGGTGGGGAAAGAGGATCGAGGAACTGCGGAAGGTACGGGAGACTCTTCATGTCGAGGAAAATTTTGCTGCGTTCGAGAGACTGATATGTCGGATGGAGGCTGCGGGGGCGCTCATGGCGCTCATTGGCCGGCTTGCTGAGTCACTGGATGCGCTGATCGTATTGAAGCCCCAAATTTTGGACGGGGAGGATGTCATCCGGGCGGCAGTGGACGAATGCCAGACGATCGATGACTACTTTTGGAACTACAAGGAGACCACTGAGGATATCAAGAAGAGGCTGATCGATGCGGGAGAGGCGGAGGGGGATGTCTCCGATCTGTTCGTTCCGCTCAGGGATCGCGAGGACGAAAATGCGGACTACCCCATCGAGGGAGGGGTCGACGTGGTCTTCCTGCCATTGTTTCCGCACTCCCGATTGGCCGCCAAGTGCGGTCCCCGAGAGATCGAGAATACCATGGAGCGGTTCGAATTGGTGGTGGACAACGTCGGCGACATGATCGCCGAGGGGGTGTTCCCCCTGGAGGACCTGCAGGCGAGGCTCGCGGGGCTGTTGAGGGGGTGGGAGGGGGAGAGGCTCTCGGTCCCGAGGCTCTTTCGGTTGGGGTACTTTCGGGATGGGACGTCGACTGGTGCAGCTGATGCCGCTTCTGCTGCTGATGATGATGGAGGTTCAACGGAGGCGCCTGCAGCCCCCGTGGTGCCAGTGGGGAGGGTGTCCTCCGCCAGGAAGCGAGATCAGGGTAGGACCCGCAGGACTGCGCGGGCATCCTCTGCTAAGGGCAAGGAGCCCGTGGAACAGGGCGATTTTGGATTCAACGAGGGTAACCCACCCGCGGCTGCCGCCGAAGAGGTTTTGGGTGAGGCCCGACCGTCGCCCGCCGCAGCACGAGTGGCAAATAATGGGCGCAATGCCAGTCCCAAGAGGAGGACGGCCGCTGGTCGCGGCAAACCCAGCCGCACCCATAAGAGGCCCCCCATTCAGGTCGAGGACTCCGACAGCGACTTTGACCCGCACCGACCTGCATCCGCGGCGACGATGAATGCCTCATCTTTCAAGCGACGAAAAAGGCAGAAGAGGACGCCCTACAGCAAGGAGGAAAAGGAGGCCGTGATGAAGGGGGTGGAGAGGTTTGGGATTGGGAGGTGGGCGGAGATTTTGGATTACTATTCCGAGGTTTTCATGCCAAATCAGAGGAGCAACGTCAACCTCAAGGACTTGTATAGGAATCTGACGAAGTAGAGAAAAGATGTCAGTGTTGATGATTAAATTTTGGGCAGCTTGGCGTCGTTCCATTAGCATGTGGTCAACGGGACGAGTTTCGTTTGCTGCGCTCCAACAGCTTGTCTTCGAATTCACTTTGCATCTTAAGCATCATTATATCGATGGCGACGCATCTATACACCCAAATTTGGCAGTGTTCAACCTCTGTGTGCAAGAGCCCAGCAATAGTTGCAGTTGTGATGTTGATGAGACTGTGATATACAACCCGCAGCCTCGTACATAAGTGGTGCAAAATTTTTATTCTAATAATTCCAAAGAATTCAATCTATTACAGTAGCAAGAGTTCAAACAAAAATATCCCACGGTCATGTTTCTCGTGGCAAGTCTATTGGTTGGGCAGTGCATTAGACGGAGAGCGTCTCAATCAAAACATGCCTCCCTAAGAATCCGGCGCAAGCTCATTTAGTATCCGAGTTCTGCTTGTCAATCCAGCCACCAAGCTTCAACATCTGAAACTGCTGGCCGGTAAATGTCTTGCAGTCGTTGTGCTTGATATGAGGGTCTAGCAACTCGTGGAGTTTTGGGAGATTGTAGAAGGGCACGGCAGGGTACGCGTGATGCTCGGCATGAAAGTTGGTCTCCCAAAGTAGCCAGCGGATGACGAAGTTGGATTCAACAGTCCTCGTGTTGTGAAGCTGGTTGGGAACGAGGTCGCAGTCGGCATGCTCTGCATTGCGGAAGTAATTGATAGGGCCGTATCCAACGATGCAGGGAACAATCCACCAAAAGAGCATGGCCTTCACGCCATCAATGCTCCTTCCAAGACAGTATGACACGAAGAAGTATACGCTTAGCTGGAGAAGGGACCAAAACTGCATTTCACTGACAACAGCTTGATCAATCTCCTCTCGAAGTGGGCTGGTCATGCTGTAACCAGTGCCAGTGTAGTCCGTGATGATACCCATGGAGCTACTGACTAGGCGGCATACACGGTGCTTGAAGTAGCTCGTGACGTCGAGAAACGCCTTAAAGTAGCTGTGCCTAGAATCGGGCACGCTTTTGAACTTGAGGTTCTCGAGCTCCTCCCTTGAGTAGAAGCTCGTGAGTCTATGTCATAAACAATGTAAAACCGATGAGTCAGTGAGCCATATATCCAAAAAGTGGTAGCTGATGTTGAATAAAAAGATTAGGAGAGAACTTACTCGGGGTCCTTGTTAATGTCAAGCGTGTAGATATGGTGTTGCTTGTGGTTGAACTTTTCGTGCCTATTGTCCGAACCAGTGCATCCAAGAAAGAGTATAATTTATGAGACATGACAAAGTTGTTTGTATGCGTATTCAGATTCAGGTATGTTTGTTTGGACTGGGAAAGGAGAACTCACCATAGTACCTCAAAGAATGCAGTGCTAACGAAGAAGGCTGCAGCAGTATTAAACCATTTAGTCTTGAACGCACTCGCATGGCTGAGTTCGTGGCCGCCAGCGAATGCCATGCATTGCATCTGAAAGCCGTAGAAAATGTAGAGAGGAATGAACGCCAGCATTTTGTTGGAGAGAAGTAGTGCTTGCAGCTGGTCGAGCGATCGAATGCTATGCAAGTCGGAGAATATATTAAGCTGGTATATGGCGTATGCATTGAGCAAAATGAATGTCATGTTCGAGAAGAAGCGCTTGAAGCCTTCCCAGTCA
Source organism: Thalassiosira mediterranea (assembly GCA_036939795.1). Taxonomy (NCBI): domain Eukaryota; phylum Bacillariophyta; class Thalassiosirophyceae; order Thalassiosirales; family Thalassiosiraceae; genus Thalassiosira; species Thalassiosira mediterranea. The sequence continues at coordinate 5,517 of JALLBE010000354.1, forward strand.
GACTTCTTCATGAGCTTCAACACTACGCCATCGGGGAGGATCCTATCGCGCTTCTTCCTGTCGGACTCCTTGATACTCTTGTCAGTCCAGTCTCTTTCAGAGGCATCGGTGTCGATCTGTTGCGTAATCATACTTATGGCTGTTTGAAGGTTTAAGTTTTCGAGGTCGGCTGTGATCGATTGCTCGTTTTGAGGATTGTGAGCGGAGGAGATTATGCGACTTTGACTACCCTCGCCTTTGGTAGGTAGGCGTACTAGGAGATGTCCATGAACGATGATAATGTTAGCCTGCACCCGTTGACCATGACATCCCGGATGTCATCGCATCGGTTGACCTCACCTCTCGACCTTCGTCGGGATGCAATGCCAAGCTTCCAGGTGCCATTTACTGACAACAAACGATCATCGTTCTCAACACGTGGATCGATGGCCCTGTCACCGCTTGATCTACGCAAACAGCCCGCAATCACATCTTGAATGGGAATAGGGCTCGTTGAACTGCATCAAGGCTAAAATGATACGCACATATCGTGGAGCGCCCCCGCCTCAAGCATGGCCTCAAGGTGTTATCTGTCATTGGCTGACACCCCCTGAAAATGCAAAACGATGCATGTTGTTTTTGTGTATCTATCGTATCCAGGTGATCAAGTTGGATCCAGCTTTGACACCAGATTGCTGATTGGATGGAGTCACTGAGCACGCACTGAGTCACTGCCTCGCTCCATGCATCGTACCTACCATACCTACGTATCATCTCTCACTCGGCCTGCGATGGGGCATCTCTCTACAATAGTATCCAGCCAGTGTGTTGTCTTCCAGGGTGTCGGCTAAGGTGTCGGCACTGGTTGGCACTCTCTCCCAAGTCATGGGCATGAAGCGGTGACTGAGCTGCTGCCATCGCTACAGGAAGTGCTGTCTCGCAAATCTTCTCACCATCTTCGCAATGGACTAAAGTAGATTTGTGAGAGGTATCTATGCGTAGGCACTAGGATTCCAGGGTGAACCTTCTTGTCTAAATCGACACTAGAGAGAGTCAGAGTCGCAGTCGTAGTCATAATAATGCAAGACCAAGATCACAAACTTGATGCCATCAATCAGAGATGAACAAATGAAATTTCAGTCACGATGGCTGTCAGAAGGCGGGAATGAATTCCCGAGTCAAAGCCAGCTGTGACCGGGCGGGTGTCATGTCGACGTCAACAGCCAACATTCTTGAGCATTCTTGCTTGGCGTCTCTCTCCGTGCGACCTCGCCGTGCGGTCTCCACGAATCTTCATCCTCCCTTCTCCTGGCCCCCTTCGCTCTACTCAGGGGGCCTTGGGTAGCCCCCAGCGACGACCTCTGGGAGGCCACTGCTTTGGTCTGACATAGCCAACATCCGTCATAAACATTGACCGTGTTCTCGAGCGATCATCTTCATCTGCCTCGTTCTGGCGGCTCTAGGAAGCGAAGATAAGTATTACCTCCCGATATGATTCGTCTCGCTACGACGTTACCTGTTCGTCGGAATGGGAACCTACGCAACTTATTGCAAAGGGCCCCATTTGCATCTTCACGAAATGGTTTTACGTCTCGATCAGTGGCATCTTCAACGCCAAAGGTATGCAGCACCATATCCCCCAGCACGTTCGACCCGACTCTTCCTGTTGGAACGGCTGATGGCAAACAGCTAGCGAAAGTAGACTTCTCCAATGCTGCATCTGCACATGGAAGCAAAACCACGTTCGAACTCATCCGCGCGATTGCTGTGTTCAAAGCATGCCAGTTCCCGATCCTGGTCAAGCATGCCGAGAGATTTCTAGACATATCCGAGAAAGTGCTTGGGAGGACTGTCACCAGTACTTTAGTAAAGCACACGTTCTTCGGCCATTTCTGTGCTGGCGAGGACAGTTTAGACATGAAGCCAGTGATTGACAAGTTAGAACAGAACAACATTGGTCCCATCCGTAAGTTGTTTTGAAGAATCAGTTGGTTCATTTGTCAGGACCTGATATTGTTTCTTATATGTCACATACCTATCAAACAGTTGACTATGCCGCTGAGAGCGAAGAAAATGAGGATGCTACTTCTTCTGAAGGTGCTGAAGGTAAGCCCCTCTCCTGATCTGCATTTGTCATGAAGCATGATAATTCAATCCTAATCCAATATCGCGCTCATTGGCGTAGGTATATTTACCCAGCCTCCATTCAATCAGCCTGCACGAGTTTATGAATACAAATCAGAGAAAGAATGCGATCGCCATGTCGAAGTATTCAAAAACTGCATTCGGTCAGTACGAGATGTTTCCCCAGAGCATGGATTTGCAGCATTGAAAGTAACAGCACTTGGGAACCCAAAACTTCTTGAAAGGATGTCTACAATGATAGTGGAAGTGAAGAATCTCTTCGCCAAGTTTGATAGGAGAGGATCTGGGCTGATCAGTCATGATGAGTTTGTTGGCTGTTACAAGTAAGATCAGTGAATGTAAAATTCATCGTCCATGTGACCAGGAAAAGTAATCATGATCCTTCTGAACACAAATCTTCACAGGAAGTATTTCCATGCAGACGACGACGAGAAGCTTTCTGCTATTATTCGATTGCTAGGATGTGATGCGAGTGGCATGGTTGATTATATCTCTTTCAGCCAAATGTTCACTCCATATGAACTACCTGGTTTGACCTCGAAGTGTAAAAAGGTTGGTCCATTGGCATTGGCTACTCCTTCAGATGACGAAATAGTCCTGATGAAGAAAATGAGTGAACGGCTTCATGTTCTTGCTGAGGAGGCTGTTAGTTGCGGCACGAAGCTGTTGATTGACGCGGAACATCAGAAGTACCAGCCTGCAATTGACAACCTAGTTTTGGAGCTCCAGCAGAAATACAACGCCAAGGAAAGAACACAACGGCCCTTCATCTTCAACACTTACCAGTGCTACTTGAAGGATACAGAGGAAAGATTATCAACCGATCTACGCAGATCGGAGCTGTACTCGTTTCACTTTGCTGCAAAGCTAGTTCGAGGTACGCCGAAGCGATTGGCTGACAACAGAACCTGCTCATTTTGCACTAACCAGTTCTTTCTCGTCCCCATGTACTATGCTAGGTGCATATATGGTGCATGAACGAAAGAGAGCAAAGCAGATGAAGCTCCCAAGCCCCATCCACAACACAGCCGAAGACACACACCGTTGCTATAACGAGGCGGTTGAGATGCTTCTACGTCACCGGACTGAGAACGGCCCTGGACTGGAGCTCATGGTTGCAACTCACAACCAACAAAGCATAGAGAAGGCGGTCGAACTTATGAGTGACCTTGGTATTGAGCCAAACGATGAGAGCGTCCACTTTGCCCAACTTTATGGCATGTCTGACAATCTTACATTCACCCTTGGCAAGCATGACTACAATGCATTCAAGTATCTTCCGTATGGTGAGGTTCAAGAGGTTGTGCCATACTTGGTGAGGAGGGCACAGGAAAACGGGGATGTGCTTGGTAATGCAGGGAAAGAAACGAGCTTGCTACAAGAAGAGCTCAAGAAAAGATTTTTGCTCGCGTGAGGCATAAGCCATCAAGTGATTAGGGCTGTATATTATGAATGCGTCTTTTGTACAAACCCTTTGATGGTCCACGGTGCACCTGAGGAGATGCCCTACAAACCATTGCTATTGAAATGCTCACAGCAAAACACTACGTCCTCAGCTCATTTTTGTGCGATTATGAATTCACATGGGCGAGACAGGATACACGAAAGGGAGCCGAGTAGACAAAGAAATGAATTAATTGACTCAAGGTGATTTTATTTTCCGCCCCATTACTATCGACTATTTACATGACACCTCACATCTATCAACATGAAATACGTGTATGAATCATATCATTCCTTCTGAATGTCATAACTCTTTGCCATCTTCATACCCCTGAAATAAGCCAACACCATCGTGCTGTTGATGGTGCTGCCGCTGCTGACTAAAATCGCCACTTCCTCCATTGTGTCCCTGCAATCTGCTCACCACAAGCTCGAGTTGTTGTTCCCACGAACGCAACCGAGCTTCGTCGGCCTGGAGTTCCCCCGTTCCGTGCTTGAGCTTTTCTTCCCAATCTCGTAGCCGGGCCTCGAATTCGTTGCACTGTTGCTGCCGCTCGTCCAGGTGCTCGCGCTGCCGAGAAACTTCCTCGTGCTTCTTCTGGATCTGGGCAGCGAGGTTCTCCACTCGTAGCTGGTCCTCCTTGGACTTGGTACGCTCGTCGTGCAGATTACGTTCCAACTCGATCAATCTTTTTTCGTTGAGTAGCAGCTCTTGTTCCTTCATTTCCAGTCTTTCGGCATTGCCCTCCAACTCTTTCTTTAAAGACTGGAGAGCCAACCTCTCCTCCTCTGCTTTTTGGTGTAGTTTTGAGTTAGATTCCAACTCCTGGCGCGAATTTTGTTCATCTGCCGCCAATTTGGCAGCCCTTTCTTCGATCGTTCGTTGTTTCTTCTGAAGTCTCTCGTCTTGCAGAGTGATGGTTCTCATGAGATCTTTCAGCTTCTGTGTCTGTTTATCGATCTGCGTGCTCTTACTGTCCAGGCCCTTTTCCATGTTACCGACGCGCAGATGAAGCTTCAGCTTTTCTCGCTCCAAGGCTTGCTTCTCCGTTGTCCAAGATGCGAAATGCCTTTGAAAGCTCTCAATCCGACCGACAAGGCCTTGCACTTGATCATGTCGGACTGTTAATTCACGCGATGCTTGCTCAAATATTTCGAACTTGTTGTCACTGAGTTGTCTCATTGCCGAACACAACTTCGCCAAGGACTCTCGGGCCTTGACGATATCCCGTTTCAGCAATGAATTTTGGATCAAAGACAGGTCAAGCGAAACAGGATTGAGAAAATTGAAGACATGAGGTCTCTCACAAACATGGCATTACACGCCAGTACGTACCTCACGACCAAGCGACGCCTTCCGCCGTTTCAGCTCTTCTTCCGTCCTGAACTCCTTCTGTACCCGCAAGGTAATATCTTTCAGGGTTCTCTCTTGGACTTCGACCTCGCGCGACAGGCCATTCAACTTGGAATGTGCATCTACCAGGTTGGAGTTCATGGACGTGCGGACACAACCCGCCTCTTCATTGAGAGACTGAAGCAATTTGGAGGCTGCAGCACACTTGTTACTCAGCTCGTTCAATCGTTCTTCTTCCTCTTTCACCTTTGAGGACACTGACTTTGATTGGACATCGAGACTGTGTTCCTTAGCAACCAAGGACTCTTCCAATCTTGCCAACTTTTCTTCTTTCAGCCTCGCCTCATCCTCCTTTTTCTTCAGGGACGCCATGACTTCAGACTCGCGCGACACTAGATCTGAACTCTTCGTCGACAGAGCCTCCTCCCGTGACACGATATCTGTCAATTTCGTTTCCATGTCGAGCCTTTCGTTCGACAACTGTTCGGCAGCGTGGGATAGTTGTTCGCTCTGCTGTGTCAGCGCCTTCTCTCGTCGAATCAAATCGTCCTCCCTTCTAACAAGCGACTCGACCTGTTTCGATAGTCCCGCCAATCCCTCGTCGGCCTTGGACTCCTTTTCGTCAATTCGTCGCTGCTCCTCTTCCATCTTGGTCATGATTTCACCCAATTCCATTTTGGTAGCAGATATCTCCTCCATGCCAAGTTGAAGTCGCTGCCTGTCGTTCTCGATTTGCTCACGCTCTTCTTGCAATTTCTTCTTCTCAATAGTTATAGACTCCTCTTGAGCATCCAGCAGTGCCTTTCGTTGTTTGTGATGGTCCGCAAGTTCGACTAGCTTTTTGTTCTGATCATCTATGGAGCTATGAGCCTGTTGCATGTCATCTTGCAACTCTTTTTTACTGTTCTCCATCGTCTTCCACTCTTCTCCCAAGGCCTTTCTCTGAGATTCTAATTCCTCTTGTTCGATCTTGAGAAGTCTCTCTTTCTCAGCAAGGGCCCTAGATTGTTCATTCAGATCCTCATCGTATCTCGAAGAAGCTTCCTCTCTCTTCTCCAGATCCTTCCTGAGCAACTCCAGTCGATCCCTTTCCCTCGATTGGCAGTCCTCTTGCTCGCCGAGTTGCCTCGACCGGCGCTGCAAATCGCTTTCGCGATTGGAGCACGATTCCTCGCGCTCGCTCACGCCGGCGACACGAGACCTGAGATCGTTCTCCCTCCTGGCGCACGCGGATTCCCTCTCGACGAAATCCCGTATCCGCGAATTGGCCGACTCGATTTCTTCCGTGCACAGCCGCTCTCGCTCCAGGACGGCATCGGCGGCTTCGGCGACTTCGGCTTCTAGGATTTTGCACGACTCTTCCCGCTCGGCGAGATCGGATTCTTTTAGTGCGTTGACCCCCTCCTGTTGATTGCATGCATGTTCTCTCTGGGACAGAGCTTGTTCTCGCTGTTGGAGGTCCTGATCCTGTTTCAACAGCTCTTGGGCTTTGTCAGAGGCAGAACGTTGCTTGTCGCTCACGGCATTGGTTGCAAGATCGAGATCTTTCTCTTTTCGAGTGAGTTCCTCCTCCCTCCTTGATAAATTCTCGGTGGTACTCTTCAACTCGTTCAGTTTTGCAGTCCATTGTTGTTCCTGCTCCTGAACATTTGTGAAGGCAGCGTCAACCTCTTTCTCTCGCTGACGAATGTCTGCATCCCTCTCTTCCAATTCCTGAACGGCAGCTTCCATCTCCTTCAACTTGGCATCGCAGGCTTGCTCTCGCTCTCGAACTTTCTTCGATGCTTCCGCAACATCCCGCTCGCGCTCGCTGCAGGCTCTCTCTTTTTCCAGCAGCGTCCGAACGGTACCTTCCATCTCCCTCACCTTTGCAGCGTGGGTGCGTTCATCCTCTTCCAGTTTCGACGAGGCATTCTCGACCTCCCCCTCGCGAAGTAGGCACGCCTGCTCCTTTTCCATCAGCTCGTTGAACTTGGCGGCGCATTCCCGCTCTCGCTCCTCGACCATTCGCGACGAATCGAGGAGTTCCTGCTTGAGCTGACGGTGTATCCTCTCCTGCTCCGCCAACGCCAATTCGCGCGTGTGAAGACTTCGGTCCAGCTGCGACAGCTCCTCCTGCCTCTCGGAAAGTTCTCCCTCCTTCTCGGATATCAGCTTGAGACCCTGTTCGACGTTCGCCTCCCGGCTGGAACAACCCCCCTCTCTCTCTTTCACCGATCTCGCGAGGCCGGCGACCTCCTCGGCCCGGACGCCCAACTCCTCCTGCCGCTTCGCGCACGCCTTCTCCTCGGCCGACAGGACCTCGAACCTCTCCTCGACGACGTCCTCCATCTCCGAGCATCGCCTCTCCCGATCGGCGCAGCCCCGTTCGCGCTCCACGAGCGCCTCCGCCCGACCTTCCATCGAGCGGGCGCACTCGTTCAACTTCTCCCCCTCCCCCCTGAGGGCCTCGGCCTTCTCCTCCTGATCGGACTGGACGCGCAGGAGGTCGTCCTTGACCTTGTCGATTCGTTCCCTCTCAGACGACAGGCGTTCCAGCTTCGCCTCCACCTCCCCCTCCCGATCGGCGAGCCTCTTCCCGGCGGCCTGGGCCTCCTCGGCGCGACGGCGCGCCTCCTGATCCAGCTCCCTGCGATCCTTCCGCAATCGATCCTGATCGGCCCTGAGCTTCCTCGCCATCTCCTCGTTCCGTCCCGCGAGCTTCCTCGACTCCGATTCGCGGGACTTGCACCGCGCCGATATCGCCTCGGCCTCCCTCGCGACCTTGGCGCGCTCGGCCTCGGCCTCCCCCAGGATCCGCGAGGCCTCGTCCCTCTCGCGCTCGACATCCTCCAGAGATGCACGTCCTTCCTCCAGCCGCTCCTCCACCTCCTTCATCTCGCGGCGAAGCTCGTCGAACTCGACTCGGGTCTCCTCCTTCTCGTTCCGCGCGAATTGGACGTCGCCCCGCAGGGTGGCCAGCTCGTCCTCCCTGAGTTGTATCTCCTCGCGCAGCCCGTTGAGCTCGCACGTCGACTCTTCGATCTGTCGCTCGATCCCGTCCAACTCCATCCGAGCCTCCGCCTTCCGCCCCTCCAGTTCGCCCATTTCCTCGTCGGCCTCCCTCCTCCGGATGGCGATGCGCTCCATCTCCGACCGGGCCTCGACCTTCTTCCGCGATATGTACCCCTCGATGTCATCGGCCTCCCTCTTCCGGCGGGATAGCTCCTCCTCGAGCGATCGGATCCTCTCGGCCTTCTCCTCCTCCTCGTCGTGACGATCGGGACCGTCGGATCTGCTCCTGGCGTAGGCCTTGCGCGGGCTGCCGGTCCTGTGGGTCTCCACGCTCCGGCGATCGGGGCTCGATGCCATTGCGTCCGGTAGCGTCTCCTCTCGGTGGAAGTAGCTGCTGTGCGGGTTGGCGGGACGGCTGTACCTCGGCCCATCCGTCGCCTTGGAGGAGGAGGAGGTCGCGTTGGCCGTGGAGCCGGGCGTGATCAACGACGGGACGACGTGGCAGTTCGACGAGGCACCCGGGGCCGAGGCCGATTGTTGCTGCTGCTGCTGTGTTGAAGCAACTCGTCCGCCGTTGGCGGGACCGCCGCGCGGGCCACCGCCCGCCAACGATGATCCCGCCAGGGAGCCCGCGATGGATCCCGAGGAGTGGGATATCAGAGACTCGTCCGCCTCGAAGAGGAAGTGACGCCTGCCCCCCTGCTGCTGATTATTCGCGGTTCCGTTACCGTGCGGCTCTCCTCCGGCGTCATTGTTGGGCTCCAGCGATCGGAGGTCCTCCCCGCCCAGGCTGCTCTCCAGGGTGACGTTCAGGCCTCGAAATGCGCTGGCCAACGAGTCGTTGTGGTCGTCCGTCGTCCCGTGGCCATTGCCATGGACACCATTCTGCCGACCCCGCCGGTGCCGTTCCCTCTTCCAGCTGGCCAACAGCGACTCCGTCGTGACGTGCGATACGTCGGCCTCCACATTTTCGGTGTCGTCCCGCGAGTATTCCATCGGCACGCTGCCGCCGCCGCACTCGTCCTCGCTTTCCCTCCTCCTCAAGTCCAAGCTGAGGAAGTCGGTGGCGGTGGTCGTAGTCCGCCCGCCGCCGCCGGCGGCGGTGCGGAACGGCTCGACCGACTGCGGCACCGCCGCCCGTCGGGCGGGGGGAGGGGGCATGGCCTCCCGCGACGTCGGCCTGACGCCCGTATTACCGCCGCCGCCGGCGACTCCGACGCCCTTCGCGCGCCCGGTGGTGGGGGAGAACGACGAGGTCGCGACGCCCAGGGCTGCGGCCCCGGATGCGCCGTCGTCATTGCCGTCCATCGTCCTCGCGGGTCCGGGTCCGGGCATATCCGGATGGACCTACCTCGGCGCCGACGATCGCCGCGCCGACGCCACACGTCGCCGATCGATGGGCCGCCCTCGAGTTCCTCGATGGGCTAGCGACGGCTTATCCGTCGTCCGTCGGTCGAGGTCCTGCGCTGCCTACGTTACTAGAGCTGTCGGCATTGCATCTCCCATCTCCGTCATGGTCGGTCATGGTCCAGAAAAAATGATGGCGCATGCCGCATGCGCTGTTATTGCATCATTTTGCCTCAAAAGGGGAGTACACTATCATACTTTACTCTTTATATTCATTTATTGTCGCTCTAACATACCAATATTTCTGATGGTGCGACTTCTTGTCCAATCTTTTTGTTTTGGCGCGGCCAGGCGCGCCGGCGGGCTTTCCCTAGGGCTTTCCAACCAATAATTTTAGCGATAAAGAAATATTAATTCCTAGGTACAATAAATAGTAGATTGGAGGTTTGAACTCATCGCAAGTAGGAACAAGTAGGAGTTAGCTTCTTTGTAGATATTGGCGATTGGTCCTTGCACCTCTCGGCCGACGTCGCGTCATTCATCTTCAGCACGCACCCCGCACCCCGCCGACGGTCATTCTCTCCACGCGAAGAGTTCAACCATGACGGCCTCCTCGCTCCTCCTCCTGTCGATGGCGTTCGTCGTCGCGGCGATGCAGGCCTCGCCAGCCATCGCCTTCACCGTCCACCCCCACACCGCCTCTGCGCCGTCTTCGTTCGCGACAGCATCATCCCAATCCATCGCCCGATCATCGAGCCGCACTTCCCCCCTCGGAATGTCCACGTGGGACGACTTCGGTTACGACGAGGACGACGAACTCCTCGATTCCGGGGTCGACTCGGACTTCGTCGCGGCAGACGAGAACGACGATCCGAGCGTGAAGGCTGCCGCGGGGATGGCGCTCGAGGCTCCCGAGGTCGATTGGGAGGGTCCATCCATCATGGTTCCCGTCGGTACGTTGCCCATGGCAGACGGATGTGTTTTTTCCGATTTGCTCGTACGATCATTTGAACCAATGTTCATGCTCCATCTCCTCTGTTCCTCAGGGTCACAATTGGAACTGGACGAGGAAACTGTTCAGGGGGTTCTGGCGGCGTGTAGGGAGGAGATCGGGTGAGATGAAAGACTTGTGGTTTGCCTCTGCAATGCTGGCGTGTAACTCAATTCTAACCAAACTCCACTTTCTTTCGGATTTCCTACATTTGGGACACATGGACTGCGCTGCGATTCATGCTCACGGTTGCACCATCAGGACTATGTTCGGCTACCAGGCCGAGAACAGGGGAGTGGGCATCACGGGCGGGGTGGACTTCGTGGAGCTCGACGGTCCCACGGTGGTTTTGCACCTGAAGGGACGGTTCTGGCATCAGAGGACGACGGTGCTGAGTCGCGTGGGGGCGTATCTCATGGGACGCATCCCCGAAATAGTCGACGTCGTGGTGGAGGACGAATACGAGCTCACGGACGAGGCGAACGATCTGGCCATATGATGATGTCATCACTTGGGGCTTCCATAGGGTGAACGTGTGATCGGTGATGTTCCTTTTTCCGAGGATGGGGTCACATGTGGCTGTAATGATGTTCGGAGAGAAAAGTTTCCCATGATGTACGGTGATAATGCCAAACCCTGGTCATTCCTCTGCTACTCAATATAGGGGTATTTGATGGTAACAGTTGGATCACTCACGCTACCATCCCATTCCTGCTCAATAAACCAAAGTTAAACACACCATACCAGCAGGTTCACATAACCTGAATGCTCGCTGATTCTAATTGGAATCTTTTTGTCAATGTTGGCATGATACTTTCTAACATGTGCTGCAGTACAATGAATCATTGCCACAACTGGTCGGGGCGAGGCAACCAGACTGTCATCGACACCTTGCCCGATACACTGCAAAACTTGTACGTAGCCAGAATAGAAATGCAATCTCCCATTCCAGATGGTAATGTCATGAAGGACGAGGAGATCCACTGGAACCTACCATCTCTGAAACGATACCTTGAACTGTGTGTGTACACCCTGTGACTATCAGGTCATATATTCTTATGGGGCACACCAAGGAGGCAGCAAATATGCCCCACAAATGGGGGTGGCAGGTGCTGGCAACATATTAGAGGTAGAGATGTTTGGCCAAAGTCTAGAATTTTGTAAGGTCCCTCTTGATTGTGATCGTCCAAGACAATGGAAGACATTAGCATCATGAAAATGATGATGCCAATGGATTTTAATCATGCTATGCTGGTTTTGGTCACAGCTACAACACATCTATACACTAGTCCCACCAGAATATTGCTAAAACACCTAATGCTACTAAAATCATTCTAGCTCCCGAGCTCCATCTTCCATACCTAAGAACACTTCCTGTTGCACTTGCTGCCCAGCATTCGTGTTGGTGGCTGCTGTTATGTTGTACACCCCATGACCATGGTCTGTTCTGTTGGCTCCAAATATATGTCCACGTTGAGTCACCGATCACTGTTCGGTGCTTCGCTTCGCGCAGGATGACTGCCACATATGTCCATATTTCTGACCCTCCTTGAAGTGATTCGACTTGATCCCGGTGAGTATGCTCCCTATTTCCTCTTTAAGCGCATCAATTTGGCTCGGTGTGATGACCCCATGGATCTTCGTAATCTTGTTGATCTGGGCGACGATGGTGTCCCTGATCTTCACTGCTTTCTCGGAGGTGGACATCTTGTTGAGCTCTTGCAACTGTCTTGGGTGGCTGTATCAGGACTCGATGGCTTGTGTCTCGTTTTCAGCCTATTGTTCGAATATGCACATATTATCATGTCTGCTGAACTTGGAAATTCATAGATAGTGATAATCAGGACATGATAATTTTATATTTATGAGTTCATGTCCGAAGCTCGATCTACTTGTGTGTTCATGTATGTACAGATATGCACATTATTTCCCATCAATGGCGATCTGCATCCACCTGCATCAGAAAACGTTTGCGGGTTACACCAAGTTTGTAACTTATCCGGCAGCCTT
>JALLBE010000355.1:0-17775 GCA_036939795.1 Thalassiosira mediterranea
CTGCAGCTTCACTGCAGCTTCACTGCAGCTTCACTGCAGCTTCACTGCAGCTTCACTGCAGCTTCAGCTTCAGCTTCAGCTTCAGCTTCAGCTTCAGCTTCAGCTTCAGCTTCAGCTCCAGCTCACACGGAATGCATCGGATCCAAAGCATACCCGATAAATACCCGAGTATTTCTGCGCCCGACATCAGACATGATGATCACTCGGGTGCTAGACGGGTAACGCACCTAGGTGCTACAAAAATCCGCCAAACCCACCATTCAACGCCTGAAGCGGCAGCAGACGTCCTCCGAGAATAATCATGAGCGGTCAATACGGAGAGCCCGACTGGGCCAACCCCACATCGGCCCCCGCGCCCGTCGTCGATGCCGGCGCCGGCGCCGCCACGACGAGCTGGACGGCGTCGGGGGGCGAGGATTTCTCCGGCGCGGCGACGGCAAACGCCAATGCGAATGCGGCGGGACTGAGCAATATTTCGGGGTGAGTGTGTGGCGCTATTTGATCTCGAGCGAGAGTCACGCGCACCCGTCATTCACCATACACCTAGATTCCGGGAGGAAAATTGGCTTTGCCGATCTGAAGGCCGGGGTGTCTCGTCAGCGGGGTAATTGTAGTAGTGGTGGTCTGCTGCAGTTTTCACATGACTGCTTGAACCTCTCTCGATCGCGATGATCATCAATGTAAGGTGGCGTTGTGTGTCCATGTCTATTCGAGTATTTTGAGGTTTGAACATGAGGATAATGTATATTGCTCGACCTTGCAATGGTGCTGAGCATCCTGCATACTCGTGGGTGCAATAATTATTCGTACTGTCTGATTCGAACTTCGACTTGTTTGTGAAAGGTGGAAGGGGATGTGAGGATGCAGTGCGATTTGACGTAGGCTCATCCATTGACATGCAATTTGATTCATCTTTATCGGCGTTCGGCGAGTTTGTTGGAAAGGGGCTCGAAGATGAGGATGATATAATATATTGCTCGACCTTGCTATGGTGCTGAGCATCTTGCATACTCGTGGGTGCAATGGTTATTCGTACTGTCTGATTCGAGAAGGCTATGATATATTTGTATGTCGTTCATTCATTGACACGCAATGTGATTCAATTTTTATTGGTGTTCAAAGAGATTTGTTGGGAATTGGTTCGAACATGAGGATGATATATATATTGCTCGACCTTGCATTGGTGCTAAGCACCTGCATGAACATGGGTGCAATAATTATTCGTACTGTCTGATTCGAATTTTCCTCGAAAGCGCTTTGAAATAATGCAATCTTTCCGTATTTGCCTCACTCAATTTCAATTGCTATTCTGTGCTATCGCATAATTTATATTACATTTCTTCTTGCATCACAGCGGTAAAACGAACTGCTTTCAACGCTTCCTCTCCATCTTCTCAATAGGCCTTTCCGCCATGATGTGCTGCCTTGGCGTCTTTGGCATCATGGAACACGGCGAGCTGGCCGAAATTTTTGTGTCTGTATACATGATTCTCTTCGCAGTTCTGTTATTCTTTTATGAACTCATGTGGTACGTGCCGTATTAATTTTTGCTTTTGCTTGTCGCCAGAGGAGAATTCGAACTAATTATCCAACTTAAACACACCAGGTGGAAGAGTATCCCTGCGGTCAACAAAAACTTGCGAATGAACTTTGGATTCCTCTACGGTGTAAAGGGGAAGGCGGCGTACCTGATATTTGTAGCATTCCTGACCATTGGGCTGAAGAACGACGTCTCGGTGCAATTCCTGCGGTACATGACAGGGGGATGCTTCCTGGGGACCGGAGTGCTCATGCTGTTCTGCCACTTCTCCAAGCCTGAACTCCTGGCTGGATACGAGGCGCCTACTTCTGGATTTGGGGATGATGACATCAACATGCCAGTCTGAGCCACCTGTGGAATTTACGTTTTGGAGGACTTTTGGAAGATGTTCAGTGTTGATGGGCCTATTACCTACGATGTAGTAAAAGGCAGATGTAGGTATCAACTTGGATTTTGCTTTATTTACAATTCGTGCACCTGTTCAATTTCTATGCAGTGGATACCATCTTTTTTTCAACTTCCAATGCTGCAGAGGGTAGTACCTGATTATCATTCGCGGGCATGGCGGCCACAGATCCAGTCTTGAAGCCCCTCACCCCGCCGAAGCTCTTGAAACCCCATTCCTCTATACACCTTTGTTCAAATCCCTCCTCCCTCAACATGTCCGTCGCCTGGTTTACTCCGCCCCCGTCGCTCCCACCCAACAACACGGCATCGTCCAACTCCACCATGGCCCTCCCGCCGGACAGCATACGCACCCTTGCATTCACCGTCCCGTCCAACCCCAACGTGTTCCTCACGAACTCCTCCGCCATCTCCACCGCCCTCAAGTGTCCCTCCGTCGCCTCGACCCCCATAGCCAATCTCGACCTCAGACAGGGCGAGGCGGCGGCATCCCAGTTGGGGAGGCCGAGGTACTTAGCGGCTTGTCTGACCTGATCCTTCGTGATGCTGTCGAGGGGGGAGCGGACGCGGAAGTTCGACGCGGCGACGAGGCCGAGACGGGTGGGATCCTGCGTATCATCGGCGTTCGTTCCATTGTAAAGAATGACAGAGTGATGCCGATCCTGCCTGCCATTGCTTCCATCGCCACGCTGCTGTTGTTGCCGTTGCTGTTCCACGACCGAGTTTGCCACAGCTTCCAACGTCGAGTAAAGGTGCGTCTTGCAGACGTAACACGCGTACCCGTCATTCCGAACATAAGATTCGTCACCCCCCTCGGCCGTGGTAACCTCCGTCAGCGGTATGCCGATCGCGCCCGCCACTTCGCGGGCCATCTTTATTTGGGAGCGGGGGACGGCGGGCGATATGCCCAACACTGCTTGTATCGACCCATGGCTTCTCGCTCCATCATCGCCAACATGTCTCGCATCGTGATCCACAAACGCTCGATGGACGAGTGCCGCGACCAACGACGAGTCCACGCCGCCGCTGTATGCCACGACGTTGGCCACCGTGGGATCCATCATCTCGGACGTCCGGTGGAGCAGGGAGTCCACGAGCTCGGCCGACTCTGAACTCGTGTGTAAGAAGGGAGCGTCGATGGATCTTATTGGGGTGACATCATCGGATTGTCGCGTTTGGGTGACCGTCACCCCGGTGTCTATGCGTCCGTTGCCGTCGACCACGGAACCAGCGGCTCTCGTGGAAAACTTCGCGGCGCCCCCGCCCGAGTGGGACAATCGATGTCTCCCCGATGACAGCGCCGGCTGGTGATTCCGGGCCCTCGAGGGGCGGATGAGCCTTCTTGCCACCGAGCTCGATAACCTCTTCGCCGGCATGGTTCAGGAAATCCTTTCCCTCTGGCTTCTGGCTGCCGTCTCCGCCGGCCCGCCTGCCGCCCGTCGGTCGTCTTCGTCTTCATCTCTTCGGTCTTCGGACGGATGCTGGAATCCGACCGGTTGCCGCCAGACGACGAGTCATCAAGCTCGTAGGTCTACGTAGGAATCAGATGATTATTTAGCGGGAAATGAACCCTTGAGTACGTGGCCGCGTCACAAACGATCTCAAGCAACAAGAGAGCGAAGAACAACAGCGCCATGTCAATCGAATCCCACCCCCCGCCCGACGCCCGACGCCCCGCATCCGCATCGCTCATAAAATCACCACTCCGTCCGTAGACGATATCAGCAACGATAACCATGGCTATCAACTCGACCATCCGCCGCGCGGCCCTCGCCGTCACCGCCACCGTCCTCGTCGCCTGCGCCCCGGCCCACGCCTTCGTCCCCTCCAACGTCCCCGCCGCCCCCGCCCACCAGACCTCCACCTCCCTCTCCATCTTCGGAGGACTCAAGGGCGCCTTCGCCAACGACGATTCCCTCGGTGCTGCCAAGAACGCCGGCCTCTCCAACGGACCCCGATACAACGAGCAGGTCACCGTCAACGGCAAGGCGGTGCCGAACGTCGTGGTCGATCAGAAGATCAGCCAGGTGTGCAACGCCGCGAGGGTGAAGGTTCCTTACAACTGTCAGAACGGGGAGTGCGGGACCTGTACTATCAAGATGAATGGGAGGAAGGTCAAGGCGTGCGTTAGCAAGGTGCCTGCCGGAAAGTGCAACATCCAGACTCTGTAAATAGTCGCTAAGCTGAGGATTCCGTGGTGGAGAAGTTATATTGGGAACTGCGAATGTGCCAGTTTTGGTGTTGGAGATGTGCGCATATGATGGAGGGAGATGCAATGCTATGATTTTCCTCCTCAGCTTCACGTTTGTACATGTACGGTTTTGGAGAATAAAGAGATGTCAGATTCTCAAGCCTTGGCTTGGTGAAGGATGGCTCATGGGGTACTACATACCTACCTTGAAGCAGCGCAACTATCCAGAGGCATGACCTGAACATAATTTGAGCACTCAAAGCGAGACATAATTTAAGCATGCCTACTTTCGAAAGAACAGCTCGCTCATATTCAGCTAGATATCCGACATCAGCAGTCAACAGGGATGGCTCTAGGTTATAAGAATCGAGTTGATTAGACACTCTAGTAGTGTGTGCCTCTGATATACCAGCTGCCAACTGCCAAGGAAGGAATGTATCCCTCGGTCAGACACAGTTTATTGCTTTGCAGTGTTCGTATGACATGCTGCATTTATGTTGTACGCGAAGGCGTGCTGCAACAACTAGGTATCATGCATGACGACGACTGCCTTCTAAATATGCTTCTGAAGAGACCAGTTATTCAAAGCGAGATGTAACTTAGTAGCTGTTACCCTAAATACACGGCGACAGGGAGTCTGCCAAATTATGATCAAAACCTTAGCCCTCTGGTCCCTTGCTCGCCCAGCCCCCACAGATGTACAACCATGCTTCACGAAGAGCGCCCTAAACAGGAGAAGCATTTTTCTAATCCACTCTCGTGTCCAATCAGTTAATTCCCAAATAAGAAGTCGAACGGAGTTTTGACCGTCGACGCTTCTGCGAGGTACGGGTGTTTGAATATCTTTGCAATGGAGGGTCTGTCCATCGGATCCTTTGCCAAACACTGTGTGATCAAATCCGCCAACACTGGGTCCTCCACCTTCTCCACGTTGGGCTCGAATGTGGGCAGCGACTTTGTAATCTTCTCCGCCGAGACACCATCGAAGAAACCCCTCCCAGTCGCTATTTCGTAAAGGAACATCCCGTACGACCAGACATCGTAGGAATACTCGAGGCTGAATGACTCCGCGTCGCCGTCCAGGAACGATCGCGCAAATTCCGGCGGGCACGCCTCGGGGGTGTAGTCCACGGGGGGACTCTTGACCGTCATGCAGCTCTCCAGGTCAATCCCCCTAAAAGACACCCCTCCCCTCTCGTCCTCTATGACCACGAAATTCTCCGTCTTCAGGTCGTTCCACACCAGTCTCACAGCGTGAAGGGAGTCCACACATCTTAGGGCCGTCAAGGCGCAATCAAGCAGGAGCTCGCCCTCCAACCTGCCGCCAACCTTGGGCATGAATGCCTTGACGTCCGCTGCCCCCCTCTGCATGACGAGCGCACTCTTGTCTGGCATCTCCGATCCCGCCGAGGGGAGGAACTCCACGCGTCTGATGAAGCTCCCCCGCTTCAGGCTAGCCGATACCTTCTGGTAATTCGCGTACTCGCGTTTCATTGCATCCAAATTCCCAGAGTATTTAATGGCGAGGGGTTCCCCCATCGGCTTGCCGAAGGGGGACGCGCGATAAGCTGTCTGGATCCAGCTGCGGCCATTGATGCTCGATGTCGCTTCGCCCGCAAGAAGGTAACGTCTTTGAGGACAAATACCAAATGCATGAGCCTGGGTTCATGTAGTTCTTGACGGCAAATGCAGAAAATTGTTAAGCACCAACTCACCCATTTCCGATAGTATTGCCAGTCAAATCTGGAAGCGATATGCTCGACCTGACCTTGGTAAGCTGCCTCCCCGTCTTCTTCTTCTCCGGACTCGCCACACTCTGACTCGCCGTCTCCCCACTCGGCATCGTCATGGGCGTCCCCAGCCTGTACTTGCTCCCGCTGAGCGTCATCACCACCTTCTTCTCGGCGGCTCTGCTCGGGTCCTGGAGGGGACTGGTAACGATGGCATCCCCATCAGGGATGGTGGGGTGGTTCGTCACCTTCCCCGATATCTGAACCTCCCCCTCGTTCGTGCCCTTGATCGCTATCCACTCATTCAATACCGGAACGACGGTGACGCTGCTCGAGAAGAGATTCCACTGGTCGTTCTTCTTCGGCGCCGGGGTCGGGGCGATGTCGTCCGAGAGCGTCTCAATGTATTTCTCGAGCTCGTCCACCTTCTTGGCCGCGGCCATGCTCTCCTTCAGAGCCGCCTGGAGCTGATCGCTCTCCTCCCGCGATTGGACCAGACTGGCCTGCGTCTGCGCCAATTCCTTTTTGGTTTTCTCCAGCTCGTTCTCGGCGCTGCCCAGCTGGACCTTCGTCGCCTCCAATTCCGTCTCCAATGCTACAACCTGCGACATGAGCTGCTGCTGCATGTCCTCGAGGTTGGTCACCGCGCTCTGCAACGCAGATTCGAGGCTGGATACGGCCGTCTGTGCCTGGAGGAGAGCCTCGTCCTTCAGCTCGAGTGTCTTGGTCAGGTCCTGGCCGTTGACTGCCTTGACATCATTCTTCTTCGGGTTGTTGCCGCCGCCGTCGGTGTAGAACATCTGAAGCGCCGTGGACGTCGGCGCATCGCCCCGAGGGCTCACCCGTCCGCTGGGAGGGTTCTGGAGCGGGGCGCTGGGGACAAGCGCGCATGCAGGCAGCAGGAGGAGAACGGCACAGCAGCAGCTCGCCGCGACGAGCCGACGCCCGACGGCAGCCATCACCGATGAATTACGCCGCATGATGTTCGTGCAGCGCGCGGGCCGTGACCCACA
The DNA here is from genome assembly GCA_036939795.1 of Thalassiosira mediterranea. NCBI lineage: Eukaryota > Bacillariophyta > Thalassiosirophyceae > Thalassiosirales > Thalassiosiraceae > Thalassiosira > Thalassiosira mediterranea. The sequence goes on from JALLBE010000355.1 coordinate 6,880, forward strand.
ACTAGCCCACAAGTAATAATACTACGACGAATGAAACGAAGGGTTGCTGCAGCCGCGGCAACGATGAGCGCCCGCCCTCAACTCTCTCTAGCGGACGGGCAGAAATGCCACCGAACAAATAATGTATGAGGACTCTCGCTCTTCATTCAGTGGCAACGAATCGGCGCACATCTGTTTTGTGGACGCTGATCGAATGCTTTTTTGATGGCTTCATTTGGATCTAAATGAGTTATAAGTAAATACTAAATATTTTATATAATTAATTATTTGAGCTATGATATCAAAACGAAGAACATATAATAAAATACCTCTCTAAAACTCATACATTTTACGTATGACGTATTTGCCATGTCGCTCCTTAATTAGGAGTATTTAAATATGTGACTTGTAAAATATTGCGATTCAAAAACTAAAAGATCGTTGGTTTATATAAAGATATCGTCACCCAGAACGGCAAAATTTATCTTGGAATTAATAGTGCACGTGCGTGAAAAAGTGTCGTCATTAGTTGCCAATATTTTATTTTATATTTTCGCTTATCTTTAATTTTTACCCAAGGTCGCATCTTCAACGACGACGAGCTCTCCGACACCATTTCCTCTCCCCCAGTCCTCCTCCCTCCTCCACTCCAGGCAGTGCCACCCGTCTTCGCCATAGCCGCACCCGAAGCTCCATCTACGTCTCTTTGCAGCGATGTCCCACCCTAGCCAAGATCGCTGCGCCGGCCGGGGTAAGCTCGGCCGTGTCCTAGCATGGACGATGGCGTTGGCGGTGTCGAAGTCCGCCCACGCCTTCCCGACTCTCCCGGCCAACGTTCGATCGACGTCGTCCCGGCTGAACATGAACCTCCCCGGTCAGCTATCGAAGAAGGTCATCGTCACTGGAGCCGCCGGCCGCACTGGGTCTCTCGTCTTCTCCCTCCTAGATGCCGACCCGCGCTTCGACGCCGTGGGTCTTGTCCGATCCGAAAGTAGTGCAAAAAAGCTAATTTCCAAGACGAAGTGCGCACTCGAGGAGGTGGTCATATCGGACGTGACCGGAATGGAATTCGACAACGTCGAGGAGGGACGCGAGGGGAGTGCGCACCCCTGGCCGTACGCGTTGGATGGTGCCGAGGCAATGGTGATATGCACGAGTGCGGTGCCCCAGATAAGCAAGCTGAGCGTATTCAAGGCCATGTTGAAGATACCGCTGAACATCGTCCATCCGGAGAAGAAGGCGATTAATTTCCGGGATTTGCAGTTCAAGTACAAGCCGGGACAGTATCCCGAGATGGTGGACTACGTCGGTCAGAAGAAGCAGATTGACTTCGCTAAGAAGTTGGGAGTGAAACATGTGGTATGTAACGTACATTTTTAATATCTTTGTATTTGCACGTGGCCAGGATGGATCATAATCATATATACTGACAATCTGAAATATTCGGCTTCCAGGTATTGGTGAGCTCCATGGGAGTCCTGGATCCCAACAATTTCCTCAACCAGATTGGGAAGGACAAGAAGGGCGAGGGTCATGGGGACATCCTCATATGGAAACGAAAGGCGGAACAATATCTGACCCAAAGTGGACTGCAGTATACCATCATCCATCCGGGAGGATTGGTTGATACGGAACCGTCAAAATCTGAGCTCTTTTTGGACGTCGATGATAAGCTGATGGCGAAAGAGAAGAAGAGCATCTCGAGGGGCGACGTGGCGAACCTTTGCATTGCAGCCTTGACGGAGAGCGAGGGTAAGAGTGTGGCTTTCGATTGCATTGGGCCGGCAGTGGAGGGGGACGCAGTCGCCGCGAAGAGTGCAGACGAGGCTTTTCGGGAATTCCTGTCGACTGGGAAGACGGCTGACATGAGTCTTGGACCTCAGGGTATGTAGTTGGGGAAAGTACATGCCAGTTGCTCGCATCTCCGATGATTGTTTCGGCGTGCAATGTTCATATATTTATGTCTGGAGTAACAGCCAACTCCTATGGCTTGTTCTTGGTTTGTATTGTTGTGACTTGATGGAGCGGGAATCCATTGACTCTAGCATTTGAGCTTTGTATTAGCATTACCTGTCTTCTTCTCTCTTCTAGTTTTTGTTAGAGCACCATGAAACGGTACATATGTCTGATCTGGACAAATGCATGTCTTGACGTAGAAGAACACATCTTAACCCTTTCATGCAAATAGTTAATCCCTCGAAAGCACTCTGCACAAAAGAATGTGATGATTGTATGAAAGTGAAGCATTACTATTTCCCCCCCTCTCTCCATCTCCCTCTTTCTGTCCCCAAGTTCGAGTGACTTGGCTTCAAAAATGTTGGAATTGAAGGGGGGCATCTGCAGTAATGTACAAAAATATTTCAGCATCCACAACCGTATATCTAGCCTCCACTCAAGAGTTGTTACCCGTTCATTTTTACCTCTTTCCAGGTGAAATCGCTTCAAATTATATGTAGATGGGTGCTCACGGATTGAGCTTCATCCAAACAATTGACAATTGACACACATAGCCCACACACATAATATCCCCTTGTCCCCCCTCCCCACCCAACCCACATCCGAACTGCATCAAGCTCAAAGTAGTTGGCCAAAACACTTTCTATCCATGAATTTCATCCTCGAGATGTTTAATATAATTTACACTGAAGTCCAATATCCAATCGTTCCAGATGATGGTTCATCTTCTAAACACCCAGACGGGTAGCCCCCTCCCCCGTACACACCCTCCCATCATTTTTCCTAAACCACCCACAACGCATCGCTCCACCCTTCTCCGCTCTCCAAATACCCACATCTCCAACGTTTACTCAATCAGGGAACGTCGTCAACTATCCTGTCTGGCACGTACACCACCATCCCGTCCATCTTCGCGTTGACCTCCACGCAGCTCGCGAGCCTGCTCTCGGGAAAGACCTCCTCGTCGGACCAGTACGCGTCGATCATCTTGACCTCGTTGCTTCCCGGGGGCTCCAATTCCTCCAATCCCGCGTTCCCCCCCTGGAGGAGGACGTGATCGTACCCCGACGTGGCCCCCTCGCCGAAGAGCGGCTCGGTCCACGTGTCCGAGCGGACCTTCTCCTGCAGCCCCCCCACGGACGCGGGGCCGAGGTCGACGCCGTTGGCGGAGCAGGCGTCGTAGAGGGTCTTGCCCACCATGGCGGGGATGACGCGACGAGCGCCGGAGGGATCGATGATCGTGATGGAGACGATCTTGTCGAAGACCGAGGGGGGGTCGGCGGAGGTCGGGGCAGCGACGGCGGGGGCGGCGGCGGCGGACATGGGACGCGCCGCGGCGAAGGCCGTGGGGAATCGCCGGGCCACGGCAGGCCTGGCGGCGGCGCGGCCGAGGCGGAGGAGGGTGGAGGAGATCATGGCTGCGCTAGCTGCGGGGGTTGGGCCGAGGGGTTGACTTGATGGGCGTCGCGGACTGTGGACGTCGCGTCGGCGGAAATGGGCGACGTCCGACGTGAGACGTGAGCAACGTTTGGTGTTCACGTGACTGTTTGTTGACGTTCGTGAATTGTCTTTAAATAGCAACAGTTAAAGTCACGATTTTATCACGGAACGAATCCTGATCACGAAATCACAAATAACATCAACCACAAATCCAAAATCCAAAGACGCCGACCATGGCGTCCCCCGCGACCGCACGCTGCTAGAGAGACACGCCCAACATCCACCCATCGAGAGAGTCCTCGATACGCCCACACCGACGGACGCGCTCCCATCTAATTATACATAAGCGCCGCGCCGACCCATCATGACGTCCGTCACCTCCGCCGCGGCGATGAAGCTCCTCGACGTCCGCCTGAAACACGCGGGGGCGATCATCTCCTCGGCCCTGGGCGAGTACACGCCCGCGGCAGTCGCGTCCAAGACGCAGGAGATCGCCATACTCCGCGCCGGGGGGACCATCGACCTTTATAGGATAGTCATCTCGCAGCCCCCGGAGGTGGAGGACGAGGACGAGGACGAGGAGGATGCCACCACCAAATTGCGCCTGGTGGCGAGGGTGGAGACGCGCAGCGCCCTGAGGTCGCTGAGGGCGCTGCGCGCCCCCGGATCGAGCACCGACGTCCTGGCCGTGGGGAGCGACTCCGGCTGCCTCTCCGTCCTCGAGTTCGCCGAGGACTCCACTTCGTCCAACCCGGGATCCGACGGCGCGAAGGTGAGGGTGCGCACCCTCGCCGAGGCGACCTTCGGCCGCCCGGGGGCGCGGCGGGACACGCCGGGACAGTACGTCGCGTCCGATCCCCGCGGTCGGGCCATAATGGTGGCGGGCGTCGAGAAGCGCAAGCTGGTGTACGTCGTCCATCGCGATCAGAGCGCCGACAAATTGTCGCTCGCGAGCCCGCTCGAGGCGCACAGGCCACGGACCGTGACGTTCGACGTCGTGGGGGTGGACAATGGGTACGACAATCCCATCTTCGCGGCGCTGGAGGTGCAGTACGAGGAGTACGAGGACCTGGCCGCGGCCGAACGTCGTCGGCTGGCCGAGGCGAAGGAGAAGTCCGACAGGGGAGAGGCATCCGACGAGCCGGCCCCGATCGGCAAACCTGGGGACGGGTTCACAAAGCAACTGGCGTACTACGAGCTCGACCTCGGGCTCAACCACGTCTCGCGCCGATGGGCCACGACCGCGATGAGGAGCGCGTGCTGCCTCGCCGCCGTCCCGGGGGGGGCCGACGGGCCGGGGGGCGTGCTGGTCGGGGGGGAGGACTACGTCGAGTACGTCCACGAGGGGGCGGGGTCCCCCCCGCTGCCGGACGGCGCCGGCGGCGGGGGGGGCAACAAGGTCGCGCCCAAGCGCATGATATGCGCGGTTCCCCGCAGGGAATTGCATCCCGACAACAAGGGTGTGCTGATCACCAGCATCACGGTGCTGAGGCAGCGCAAGGGCAAATTCTTCGCCCTCGCGCAATCCGAGCTGGGGGACGTGTACAAGGTCACCCTCCAGACCTCCAGGGAGGACAAGACCAAAGTCGTGGGCGTGACAGCCTGCCTCCTCGACACCCTCCCCCCCGGGAACGGACTCGACGTGTCCAAGCTCGCGCTACTCTTCGTGCCCTCCGAATTCGGCGACCACGGACTGTACCAGTTCGACGCCATCGACATCGAGGCCGACGCGAGCAAGTGCACCTCGTCCGAGACGGTGGCGGCGCTATTAAAATCCGGGGAGGGGATGGACGAGGACGCGTTCTACGCCAAGCCTGGGTCGGCGGCGGGGATCGCGCCCAAGTTCCGTCCGGGGATGCTTCGGAACCTCCACCGCGTACACTCCCTCGACTCGCTCGCCCCTGCCACGAGCGTCCTCGTGGGCGAGCTGGCGGGGGATGAAGTTTCGCCCCAGGTGTACGTGCTCACCGGGCGCGGTCCGGCCTCCTCGCTGCGGACGCTGAGGCACGGCCTGAGCGTGACGGAGTTGGCCGTTAGCGAGCTCCCCGGCGTCCCCGGCGCGGTGTTCAACGTGAGGGACGACGGCGGCGGGGCAGGAGATTCTTCGGGCGGGAGGAAGCGGAGGGACAAGTACATCGTCGTCTCCTTCGCCGACGCCACGCTGGTCCTCAGCGTGGGCGAGACGGTGGAGGAGATGGGGAAGGAGAGCGGATTCCTCACCACCGAGCCCACCCTCGCCTGCTCGGCACTTGGCGGGGGCGGCGGTGGCGACGGGAGCTCGGGGGGAATCGTCCAGGTGTACCCCGGGGGGGTGCGACACATACAGCGGGGATCGGTCAGCCAGTGGCACGTCCCCGGTATCAAGAAGATCGAGTGCGCCTCGGCGAACGAATCCCAGATTTTGATCGCCCTCGCGGGGGGGGAATTGATCTACTTCGAATTGGACCCGGCGAGCGGCATGCTGACCGAGGCCGCCACGAGGGATCTGGGAGTGGACGTTTGCAGCCTCGACGTCGGGGACGTTCCCCGGGGACGTACCCGATCGCCGTTCGCGGCCGTGGGATGCAGGGACAGCACCGTGAGGCTCCTGAGCCTGGCCCCGGGGAGCCTGCTGGAGCAGAGGGGTAGCGCCGCGTGGGGGGACGCGCGTCCCCACTCGGTGGCGCTCTCGAACGGGGGGGAGGCCGGCGCCGCCGGCGGAAACGTGGGATTGACCGTGGGCCTCGACGACGGGTCCGCCCTCACCGCCGGTGTCGATCCGGTGACCGGCGCCGTGTCCGGCACTCCCTCCAGGCGGTTCCTCGGCGCGCGTCCCGTGGCCGTCTCCCGCGTCGCGCTCGGGGGGAAGCAGTCGACGCTAATGCTCTCCTCCCGGCCGTGGATCGGCGGGGACGGCGGCGGACGGAGCTCGGCGACGCCCCTGTCCTACGCGCCCCTCGACCACGGCTGCTCCTTTTGCAACGACGCCGTGGGCGAGGGCATCGTGGCCACCGCCGGGAACACCCTGCGCATCCTGTCGGTCGGCGGCGGGGACGGCGACGCGGAGGATGCCGACGGCGGCGTCGACGACGACGAGGCCTTCAACTCCAGCAGGGTGTCACTCCGGTACACCCCCCGGGGCATGTGCCTGCTCAGCGCCAAGCTCGCGGACGCGTCCGGTCGCAAGATCGTGCTGGCCGTGGTTGAGGGCGACACGAACGAGTTCGGCATGGAGGACAAGAAGGCCATGGGGTTCGATCCGACCGGCAAGGCCAGCGCCAAGAAGAAGGAGGATAAGGAGGGGGGCGGAGACGACGATATGGACATGGACATGGACGAGGATTCCGACAAGGAGGAGGAGAAGAAGGAGGGCGGGGACGACGAAGACGAGGAGGACGAGGACGACGATACGAGGCGCGCGCCGATACGCGGCCCGGTGCCGCCGGAGCCTGGGAGGTGGGGATCGTGCGTCCGCCTCGTGGACCCCTCGGACGGCTGCGCCACACTCGACTGCCTCGAGTTGGGACGCAACGAGGCCGCCATGTGCTGCGCGTCCGTCCGATTTCACTCCAGGGGCGGCGAGTCCCTCCTGGCCGTGGGGACCGTCACCGGCATGACCACGGGCCCCCTGAAGTTCAAGGAGAGCCACGTGGTGCTGTACCGCATCGTGGGCGGCGAGAGGCTGCAGCTCCTCCACCGCACGGCCGTGGAGGATGGGCCGGTCCTCGCCCTGGCGCACTTCCAGGGCCGTCTCTTGGCGGGCACCGGCAGGACCTTGAGGCTGTACGAGATGGGAAAGCGCCAGCTCCTTCGAAAGTGCGAGCTCAGGGGCCTGCCCACCATGATACGCACCCTGCAGGCGGCGGGGGACAGGGCCTACGTGGGGGACATGATGCAGAGCGTGCAGTACGTGAGGTACGACGCTGCGGCCAACCGGCTCGTGATGGTGGCGAGGGACGTCGGGCAGCGGCCCGTGACATGCCAGGAGCTTCTGGACGCCAACACCGTTGCCGTGGGGGACAAGTTCGGCAACGTCTCCGTCCTTCGACTGCCGAAGGGGGCCGACGCCGGCGCGATCGACGTCACCGGTACCCGCGCCCTGTGGGACTCGAGCAGACAGGAGGATGCCACCCCCAAGCTCGAGACTTTGTGCACGTACCACGTCGGAGAGGTGGTCACTAGCCTCACCCGCGCGTCCCTCGTGGCAGGCGGGGCCGAGAGCCTCGTGTACGTCACCGTCTCCGGTCGGGTGGGCGCCCTGGTCCCCTTCGCGAGCCGCGAGGACGTGGAATTTTACGGCAGCCTCGAGGGACACATGAGGGCGGAGGCCGTCAGGCCCACGGGACGGGATCCGAGGGCGTACAGGAGTGCGTACGCGCCTGCGAGGCACGTTATCGATGGGGATCTGTGCGGTGAGTACGGGAGATTGCCGTACGATGCGAGGCAGAGGATCGCCGAGAGTTTGGATAAGAGCGTGGGGGAGGTGATGAAGAAGCTGGAGGATACGCGGAATGCACTGCTCTAAGTCTTGCTCGAAGGGAGGGCTTGATTTCACATAGATATCGTAATACTTGAACTTAATCATACCTGCATTTCAACTCTAGAGAGATAAATGAGAACGACATCCTCTGAAAATGCCAGAGTATCTTCAAGGGCAATGTACGTTTCATATTTCAAGGATGTAGTCTCAGGAAACTGATGTAATCCAAGGATAACAACAAGCTTGCCCCGGCCGATGTCTCAACGACAATACCATACATACATAGTTAGTGGCAAGGTTCAAACCGAGGAGCATTGCATTGTACATATCCACCTCACCAGACATCCGGGCTCGTCCTCAGAGCTTCCCCACAGTCAGGTTGCATAATCCTACATCATTGGGCACAAGCGAGACGATGTTGATGCAGATTTTGATGCAACTTCATTAGAGCTCGAAGCTTGATGAAATGCAAAAACGAACTGATTCATTTGCCACCGAACGTGATTTATGACGTGATTCATACTGGTTCCTACGTCTTGAATCCCAAAGATCTTCCTGAGCCATCACTTTTTTCATCCGGCTTTACCAAAGCTCTTTTTCGACGGACGCGCCGCCAACGCTTCCACGCAACAAAAAACCGCCAGCTCGCTCCATCGTCGCGGCCGGCCGCGTCTCGCGTCTCCCCTCGCCCTCTATCTCTCCATCCTCGCCCCTCGCCCCTCGCCCGCTTCCCGGTTCCCCCCTATCGCTCCCAATATACTGCATCGCAGTGCGGCGTCGCCCCATACGAAGAAAATAAAACCATGTCGGCTTCCAATGCATCCCTGTCCCTGTTCAGGTCCCTGATCCGCGAGGCGAAGAAGGTGGACAACTACAACTTCCGGCATTACGCCATCCGGAGAGTCAAGGTGGGATTCCAACTGAATAGAGAGTTGACCGGGTGAGTGATGCAGGGTGTGTCAATTTGCTTTTGGGGAGTGGAGACGACTTCGACCTCGAAGCTCGATAGACCTCGATTGCTGGCCTATCTTGCCCTCAACCTCACTCAACCTATCTGACTCATTTTTCAAATGAAATGCCTTCGACATATTATCAGTGCCGATGCCGACTTGGCATTCCGAGAGGGACAAGAGTCACTCGACATATTGAGACGGCAGGTGGTGTTGGGTGGGTTGTACCCCAGCGCCAAGAGCGTCATGGAGGCTGCGTGAGGGAACACCATGTCGAACGATGGAAGGAATATATTGCACTCTTTTGATGGTAGGGAGTATTAGACTGCTGTTATCTATCGTTGCCCCCCCACTGTGTCTTGAAACTCCTGCTGCGTGGTGACATTATCCCTTCTAATCTATCGCATCCCCACATAAGAAAACACCTACAAAAAGGGAGCAGTGATGGGATAGGGGATTGAGATCTTTGTGATGCCACACCCGTTTTGACCCATTCTAATTAATGACACTGTTTATCATTAAATGTTTCGGACTATGTTTGGAATGGCGGTATGTAATTCAGCATTGACGTGAGGCATTGACTCCGTCCATTCATCATTCATCCTACAATTGAAAGGAAAAAATACGCTAGAACCAACAATCAATCCCTCTATTATGAATGAGCAATTGGTATAGTACTCAAAACCAAAAGATGAAATGCTAACGGAAGACATCTTTCATCTCTGCCAAATCCTTTTCGAACCTCTTCCGTTTTCTCTTCTCTCTCTCCTGAACCAAACCCTCCTTACCCCCGAACCTTTTCCTAGCTCTCCTTCGCACCTCGCTCCTGAGGTACAATTTCATTTTTGACCATCCCCTTTTATGGGGGTTGTCTTTTTCAATGTACGAACAAACAGATAGCGTTCCTGCCGGAACGCAGTATGTTCGCTGTGCCTCGGTTTGCGAGATGTATGGAGATGCATCCAACTCGAAGTCTTCCAGAGAAGATTCGTCGTCGTCACCGCCCCCATCATTTTCACCCTCCTTTTGAGTGGCATTCCTTCGTGAACTAGCTTTGATCATAGGATCATGATTCTTCCCCTTTGCCTCAACAGTACATTCCAACCCATCATTGTCTATCCTTTGTTTTTTATTCTTTGATCCCATCATCCCAGATGACGGGGCCTGCCCCCCAGATACGAAACCTCCCGCATCAAAGATGCTACTGGTAGCCCCATTTGTATTGGGAGGATGCGCCGCTGTTGCTTTTTCGTTCGCTTCTTTTTCTAATTGTTTCTTCCTCTTTATTTCCAATGCCCTTTTCCTGTTTTCCTCCATCCTCTTACGCTGTTCCTCAGTGAGAGCCATATTTGCCTGCTAAACTGAGAAGGCGGCGAGCCCCCGCAATTTTTCTTCCTGCCCTCGATGGCAAGGAAAGCTTCCTAGTTTTCGATGGCCTTCGGCGACTCCTTGTTCCCCCAATAGACGTGGACGATACGCAGGGCAACGAAGTACAGGGACAATTTGCCGAAGAAGTAGAACTGACTTTTCACGCCAGCCCAGCCGCCCGCGGAGGATCCTGAGTTGCCGCTTCCGTCGCCGCCGCCGGGGTTTAGTGTAAACATTCTCGTTGGGGAAGTGGGGGGGGGGGGGGGAGGGAGTACAGAAGACTACTGGTCGTCGAAACAAGAGGAAATGTGAAGAGCGTAAAACGGAGAACGGAGAAGATGAGAGGCGGAGGAGTGAAGTGATAATACTATCAGAGCTCATTCTATCTCATCTTGTAGGTGATTGTAGATAGAGGTGAGGCATGATAATGTGTAAAAATCGCCGTCGCCGTCGCCACTAATTTTGGAGGTATGGTAATATTTGTTCATGGTAGATATATTTTGGAAAATTGTCACCCTTCGCGGAATGTTTATCTTGTCCAAGTATCTTTTTAACAACAATGAGGTATTATCAGGGGATAATTTTACGCTTCGGCAATCACGCGTAATCACCTTTTTTTATTTTTGAAGCTTTTCAAACGCATCAAATTCGCTCGATAATTTTTCGGATGACTCACACTAGTTATTTGTTAGTGAGTCGCCGTTTACCCCCCCCCTGGCCATGTTGGGCCTCATTCACATTGCA
>JALLBE010000356.1:0-17720 GCA_036939795.1 Thalassiosira mediterranea
GTCACAACTGACTCTGGAATCAAACGATTTTCGGAGTGTCACAAAAAGGGTCCGCAAAACTTGGCAAAACAACGGCAAAACTCTGTCTGATCATCTTGGATCATCAACGCATTTCTGACGACATTAGAAAGTGTTAGAATCTGGCGTGGAGGATGAATGTCTCAGAGCACTGTGACACACTTCTCGAGTTCACGTGCGTCAGTCAATTTGCGTCTGATTCCCCCATCATTCGAAGTTTAAAAATATATAGAAATGAGCAAAAATGAGCTCTTTTTTACCTCCGGAATGCTGGAGAGACAAAGCGATAAGACGTTTGATTTCTGTCATAGCCTCAGGACGTGTCACACTTTGTGATTTCCATAACGTCAATCTGAGATTGATATCTTAAATCAATATTAGATGAAAACGGGAATCCTCATAGCGGAATAGTAAGAGTATCATGGTTAAACTTCCGGATTCTCAGTCGAAACTGTGAGAAGTTCAGGTGAGCCTCCATCCCGAGGTATTTTTGAGAGCTATCTTGGGAAAAAAGCTCGTTTATCTAGAATACTTCCCAGATAATTTTTATCTCGAAATATTCATCTAAAAATGGGAACGAAGCTCGAATAGATCTACTCGCAATGACGCGACGTTCTGAGACCTCTGCTGCGATGCTGTGGATGTTCTTTTCATAGATTCTTTTTGTGCGTAGAACACAAGAACATTTAACGGATCTTTCGATCTATTGATTCCAATGCATGATCACGATTTCTGTACCATACTATTCCCACAAAGAGATACTCGTAGAAACATCAAGGAACACCGAACTGAGTTCGCGTTCGCATAAAGATGTCACGAGATCCTTGCTCACCGCCGCCACCGTCCATTCGTCATTTGCTGCTGAATCAGGTCCGTCCAAGGTCCGTCCCAAGCCACCCATTTGCTGACACCTCCTGCATGGGAATTAATATTATCCCAACATACCGCTTTCTGAAGGTCTGTCTCCAGCAATACCCAAATTCTTTCTCTTTTACGCAATTTTACGAAAGCATTATGTATTTATTTGAAATTTTTATATGAATTGTTTCTCCATCTCGCTCCGCGCGCTCGTCTTGCTTCGCCCCACGTTTTAACCTTCTGTTCACGCAGATGGCGTTACAGGCTTTTGTGGGCCGACAGCTGCGCCTCCAGCTGTCGGATGATGAATTTTTCAGCACTGCTAATCTCAAACCTACGATATCCATGATCCCCCGAAGCATTTCCAGCTCCCAGCAAGCCGAAGCCCAGAGAGGCCGAGCAGCACAATTCACAAGAGGCAAGCAAGCAAGCAACACCACATTAGCTCAGCGGTCAAGTAGGTGCCAAAGCCAGCGAAAGTGGAGTTTACTTGGCCTCAATTCAGGTGAGCGGAGACCAACCGTCCCATTACACTCGTTGGATGAAACACGGGTCGGTGCAGGTGAACCTTCGTCGGTCGTTCCGAATGAACTCATATCTTTATTCGACCTCTGGATATCGGCTTTAGTCAGAGGTGAGCCACACGTTTCGTGGCGGATCTCTTCTGGCGCACTCGTGGGTCTGTTGTTTGTCTGTGCTGCGAGACGACCTCGATCGGACGGTGTATCGTCGGTCGTCGGTCTCGCTGTTGCGCTGCGATCCACTAGGTGCAACCTGCATCGGACGAGCCAACGTGTCTGTGGTCGAGAGGCGGGCTCGACCGTCCGGAAGGATGGCCGGCGTGCCTCTCGACCACGGACCCGTTGGCCGAATCACTGGGCCGGCTCGTGAGCTCCAGCGGCTGGTCTACAAATGGTGCTCTCTAATTGCGTTCCAACTGGCAGCCGCGTAAGCAGGGCGCCTTGACCTGCACTGACGACTGACACGCCGATATGAAAGTGCTCATCTCGCCTCGATGAATCCTTCATGGGCTCGCGGAGTCTCCGTGGCCTAGAGAGCAGCTGCTAACGGCTTACAGCTTGATTCATTTTGCAGCTGAAGCATCTCTGCCTCTTTCCTCTGGGAGACCTCCTAACACGCTTCTAATGCACATATCTGGCCATCCCATCTTACTCCTTACAGACTTGACGCTAATCAATAACAAACACCTCGCATGGAAAGGAGACGGCAAGGCTCGGATAAAACGAGTGCAAGAAAGGCGAGGCCTCACCGAGCAATACGAACTACTGCTGCTGCTATTGCGGTTGCTGCTGACTGTAGAACCTACGACGGCATAGGACGAGATCAAATATACTTCAGCTTGCGATAAAGCTCTTTTCTTGTTCATAACATGGGTATTGAAGCCATGGCTGTGGAAGCTGCTTGTCCCCAGCGCCATTCCAAGCGCAAGTCTGCCAAAGCGGCCGCTGCCTTCATAGGAAAGGCCGTGCGCGAGGAGATGAGTTTCAGAGACGAGGATTCTTCGCCAGCTTCTCACAATCATCATGCATCGTCCGGGAGCAAGCGGTCGTACGCGAGGGCCAACAGCTCGGCCTCCGTAGCATCCCACGCTTCGGCCGCAAGTGTTGTCAGCGCGGCAAACAAGGACTCCAGCAAGGCTGCCTGCCCAAGCAAGAAGAAGACCGCTCTCTCCAGCTACGCCGTGGAATACCTCAAGGCCTGGATGATGAGCCCCGATCACATCGAGCATCCCTACCCCACCGAGGACGAGAAGGTCCGCATAATGAAGGAGACGAACATCGAGCTCAAGCAGCTCACCAACTGGTTCGTGAACAATCGCAAGAGGTACTGGAAACCCAAGGTGGAGGAGATGCGCAAGCGAATGGCGCAGGCCGGCGATGTGGGTAGTCTCCAGGAGATGGCTGCACGTGCCCAGGCTGCCAACGGTGGAAGTCTCGCGCAGGTTGCACTCAAGAACTCCACAGCATCATCTGTCGTGTCCAGTGAAGGCGAGGAGTCCTCTGGAGGCTCCCAGCCCACCGGTCCGAAGAGGTCCCCCAAGAAGCGCAAGAAGTACTCTGCCATCGGAGAGATCCTTCCCGTCGCAGCCCCCGCTGCAGCCGGCGTCCGCTCCAACCCCGCCAGGAAGGCCAGGGCTTCGGGAGACCCCGCCGTGGCCGACCCGATGAACGGCAAGGCAGCTGCGTCCGTGCGCAAGATGAGCGACATCTCCGTCAAGTCCTCCGGGTCCAAGGTTTCTGACGTCATTCTCCGCCCCGTCGTCAGCGAAAACAGCTCCAGCGAGGGCGAGGAGGAGCCCACCCTGGCGGCCGCCAGGAGGGTCTCGGGCGTGGCGGGACCGGGCCCGGCCGGGCAGAGGCTCACCCTGGTGTCCAACCCTCTGGCGAACATATCTCCGGTCTCGGAGGTGGTCACGCCCACCGAGGACCCGGTGGTCAGGGCCGCGGCTGCGGTGCAAGTGTTGCCGGTGTCGAAGAACGACGTCCCGGCGGCGCAGGCGGTGGTGGACCTGGACTACTCCATCACGCCCCTGGACGACGAGGTCGCCGCTGGGGCCTCGAACATCGCCACCACGGTCACGGGTGTGGCTGCGGCGAGCGCAGTGTCCTCCGCCGCTGCCGGGTTCTGCTGTGGGGTCATGCCGCATAGTTGCAACCTGGCTGACCTGTCTGGAAACAAGGTGAGTTTTGTTTCCGCTTAACTGAACTACCATCTGTTGGTCAATACTATTTCTGACTTTCTTGTCATGTGTTGTGAATGTGCTCCAGAGTCGCCTCATGCAGCCTTGCGCCCTGTGCTCGGCATGCCGTGACTGGAACCTCGGCGAGTTCTGCCCCTGGGATCTCACGGGCATCATCGGTGACATCTCCAGTGATGACATCCCAGAACCTGAGGGCGTAAATAATCCCATCACCCCGACAGCAGATATGGATGGCAGTAGCCACCATGCAGAGGAGGCCACCACCATCACCAAGAGCTCAGCAGTCGCCTCAGTGGCAGACGTGGCCAGCATCGATGGCACAACCACGACGTTCGACATGGAGCCAAACAAGGTTGGCCTCGGGATCCCCCTCGAGATACTATCCCACTCCAAGTCGTCGGCAGACTTCATGAATTCCATGGCCGAGGCCTGGGAGTGAGAGACTCCCATACACATGTTATAAATTTGTAGTTAGTATCGGCCGAAAAATGTATTTTCGGCATCGGCACTGAATCATCAGAACCACACACGCACACACACAATTGCGGCGCCAAATGTATTGAAGGAGAGAGAATAAAAAACAAGGAGCGCATTGGAGAGAGAGAGCAAGAGAGAGTAAGAACGACACAAGAACATTATTAGAACTTCAGGAGAGAGGAAAACGCGCATACAAAAAAAAATAGCACGGACGGCGCCACATGCGCAGCATGGGTGGTGCGCGTCCGCATTCAGGAGAGAGAGGATGCATATCATACATTGAAGAGTCAATAGGAGGGGACTCAAACGCGAAGAAGAAGATTTGGCGTTGTATTAGGTGTACATTAGCAAAGCTATCTGTGAATAGTGAAAATAAACATTCCTTAAAACTATTTGAACATTTCATGACGACTTCATCTTTGCCCCTGAGCCGACGCTTGTCAATCGAGCATTTGCATCTGTCAAGCTCGTGGGCAGACTGATCTCTCACTCCAGCCTACCTGTGTGGTTTGGATCTTGCTGCTTTTATGCAGATACAATAAGATTCTGTTTTTCTATACCATACCAGCTGATTCAATCAAACCAGACAATGTACCTTCAAGAGTACCTCAACTCTACATGTGTGCCAAACCATCTCATATGGATTGACATCACAGCTAGAAATGTATGTTTCTCACTACTACAAAGTCAAGTAGGCCATAGGTGGTAAGACAGCTGCTGAGATAGTATGCAAGGTCCAGTCTTGTTGGGACGTAGACGATGCCTTCAGGTCAAGGCTGGGAGAAATCCAAGCATGTACATCTTCCATCTCCAAAATGTGTCTCTACCGGAGCCTGTCTGGCGGTGACCTACATCTTAGCATCTACAGCAGATCACGACCCTGGGCCAATGGGCGCCATCCAAAGGATGTCCTTATGTTGAGCAGTGAGTGCATGCTGAGACGCCTCTACAAAGTCTTCAAAAGTGTAGGTATGGACCATGGTACACAGGGTGGTGTGTGGTCTGGAGAAGTCCGAACATGGGGCTGCATGCTTGATCAAGCACATGCTTCATGTCATTATTATCATCGCGAAGCTCTTGGTGGTCAACCCAGTGTATGCAGATTGCCCTGACCTGCTGGGTTGCCAGCTCGGACAAATAGAACTCACAGGAGGTTGGTTGAGATGTAGTGGGCCCAACTCTTCCTGAAGATATGGTGGGAAAAAGAAGTGAAGGCCCGCAGAACAGGCAGAGAATGTGCTCCTCAGTTATGCCATGCATGTGATGAAGCTCGTGGTTTGTGGTACAATCGCGGGACTTCTGCGGGCGATGTTCCACATTGAAGATATTGGGGGCACTGAGATTACGAGCTGTTCCATGTCATCCCAGTAGGTACACCGAGTCTCAGATGGATAATGCGATTGTCATGGGGAACAGGAAGGCGTACCCAATGTGGACAGACACGATATAGGAGGGGCATACACGACTGTGTAGGTACTAGCTAGTGTGCAATCAAGGCAAGAAGTTATAAACATCAAGGATGTTGTCTAGAGCCATTGAGCATGGGCTCTGTGATAGGACATAAGATAGACATGATAAACATTGTCTTTTTTTTCTTCAGTGGGTTACTTCTCAGCGACATTCCTTCTCCAGTCTAGCGGGAGGTCTCCCACTTTTATGTGCCGTATCCTCTTGCCATCCCTTGAGAGACTCTTCCCCCTCCGATCAAGATCGTCACATCCATTCCTCGCCAACTCTTTCAGGAAATCTTCTGGCGACAATGCATATCGAAGCTGCGTCAGGACGAAGTCAGAGACGAGACCTGCTTTGCGGCATGCCCTGAAAGCTTCGGTGGCACTCTTTTCACCATTTACGTCCAGGCGACCACAGCATTTTATGAATGTACCATAAATCATGGCTGTCAATATATGTGGAAGAGAACAAACAGAGGTGAACAATAATCGAGAGGGAAAATTCTTGGACAGTGCCCATAATAAGAACTTACGATTCGGAAGCACCCCGGGGTAGGGTCCCCTTTGTATCCTGCTGAGAACTAGCTCAGCAATTCGGAAGGCTTTCTGCTGGGATTGTATTGGTGCTTTGATTAGGCTACCGTTTTCGTCTTGAAACATGTCTGCAAATGCGCACGCGTTCAGGACCTGGAATCAGTTCACAAGAATGGACAAGAAAATGTGTGAGTGATGCAAGGAGGGACATCAGATATCCTCGATAGCCGAGCCCTTGCTTTCAGCCCGAAGAATCTACAGTCCTGATCAGCAGTTATAGTTCTCCTCTCCACAACATTCACATTTCTTTTCAGCAATCATGTTAGAGGCTGCCCCAAACAATCTTCGGCTAAATTGACTCTGACCCCGCTAACACACTCAAAATGGGTTCTGATGAAGCAGATCCATCAAACCTACCATTGAGTATGCCTGCACCGTCGGCTTGGCCTCGGTGTTTCCGTCAGCGTAGCTCTTCTCCATCATCTCCAGCACCTCCAGCGCGCCCTCGGCCTTTTTCTCTGATGGCGAACGTGCCCACGCAGTCTGCGCCAGTATGTAACACCTCTGAGTGGTCCTAATCAGAGATTCTTCACCAGTCCTGGCAGCATTGGCCATGTCAACTTCCATCCTCTTCAGTAGGGCCGTTGCCCTCTCGCCCGCTTCTGCCGACCCACAGCTTGACCACCCGTACAATACTGATAGACAGGCGTAAGTGTTTGGTCGCAGGGCATCGATCTTTTCACCCAACTTGGTCATGGCCTCTAGCAGCTCCTCTCCCACAGTGCCGGAATCTGCCCTTCGCAGCACCGAGTGGGCGTCGATGACGGAAGTGAATGCGAAGATGGGGTTAGTCCTGTTGTGGTGAGCGGGCAGGAGCTCCTTGTAGCCCCGTCGGTACATGACAATCATGCGCCGCAGGAGCTTCAGCGCACGATCTGCGGCGTTGGGGCTCATCCTGCCTGCACCCTTCGTGTAGTGGTAGATGATGTAGGCGAAGGCCCGCTCGTCCGGGCGAACATCGGCATTGCCATTGTGGTGAAACTGCATCATCCTGTCAAGGACCTGCTCCGCCCTCCTTCCTCCTTCGGGGGTGCGGGAACGCGCCCATTGCTGTATCACTGTGTTGAAAGAGAATGAGTCAGGCCTCACGGGCAGCTCCTCGTCCTCGATGCCTTCCATGGACCGCGCCGCGCTGGACTCGTAGCTGTCCACCATGCTCAAGAGCATGTCTTCAGCCTCAGCAACCCTACCATTGTAGGCGTGTGAATCAATGACGGCGTTGTAAGTCCGAATGTTGGGGCGAACCCGAGGGAACCCAGAACGGTGACGCTCGTGCATATGGCGCAAAATCTCAGAGCAGCGCTCGCCTGCCACGCCCTGCTCGCCCGAGCGGGACCAGCAGGCGCACACCATAGTGTAGTGGAAAACGTCCGGCTAATGTGTTTGGAGAGATGACGAGTTATGGGTGAGAGGCATTGTACTTGAAGGTCAAAGGCAGGAGGTCATTTCGGCTTGGAAAACAACCCTTGTATAACAAGTGGATACATTTTCCAAATCAACTTACTGGCTCGTCGATCCTACCATGCAGGTGCAGCGACTCCATCCCCCTCACCACGGCGTCTGCGGCTAATGCCGCATCGAGCTTTCCATTGGGTATGCGCTGATAGGTGTTCAGGACGCTAGCGAAGGTGTAGGCGTCTGGTCGGAAGTCGAGCGCGAGCATGCGGCCCAGTATGGATTCGGCAGCACGGCCTGCGTAGAGGGGGTTGAATTGACGATTGTCGCGTCCATTGTGGCCACGACCACGACGTCCACGGCGGTTGCCATCTTTGGTTTTCACTCTGACATGCTCCTTGTGGTACTGTTTCGAATTCACCTTCACTCTTTCCCTTTTCGCAGTGGACTTTGATGGTCCCTCCATATTCATGTGAATCTTCTTGCCCGGCCCGCCTCGCCCAGTGTCGCCATAATATCCTGCCAGCGACGTGTGCGCCCTGGTAGCCGAGTTCGAGATCACACCCAGCGCGATGTTGTAGCTCCGCATGTTTGGCCGGACGCTGGGCATGTCCAGCTCCTCTGCGAGGTCCTCCATTCGATCTAGTAAATGCATCACATCAGCTGCATGATCCCCGTTGAGCTCCCGTGAGTAAGCAACGAGGATGGAGTTGTAGACCTCTGCGTCCAGGTCGCGTGCCTTGTTGTGCTGGCGGAGGGTGTAAGACGGTGATTTCGTCCCCGAGGATTGCCTGTTTTGCTGCTGGTCTTCATTGCGATCATCAAATGATGTGTCCAAGTCATCGTCATCAAGAACGTTCGACTCCAAATCATCGTCTCCATCCTGTCCATACGATGCATGTCCATTCAGCTGAGGTGTGTGAGTCCTCCTCGCCCAGGCCTCCAACCTGTCCACGATCGCCATAGCCCGCTCGATCCGGTACAGGTCGTTGCCCTCCTTCCTGCCGTTCCCAGCTGTTGGCGGGCCGCCCTCGCCTCGGCATCCCCGGAGCCATGCATGCACAATCAGCGAGTAGCTCAGCGCATCTGGTTCCACAGCATCGCCCCCCTCGGACTGTGGTCGTTCCATCCTCTCAAGCAGTATCCGCTCCGCGCGCTCGGCAGCACGTGGGTCGTACCGGCTGGCACGGCTCCAGGCGTTTAGGACGGAGTTGTAGTTGATGGTGTTGGGGGGGAAGGTGAGCTCATCGGGACGAGGATCGAACCAGTGGGGCGGGTAGTCGTCAGATTCGTCCTCCGCAGGCCACTGCTGCCGCGAGTCGTCGTCGCTGGCGGTTATCTCGCCATCTTCTGACCAGGATTCATTCATCCACTCCTCGAACTTGCTGCCGACTACTCTGTATCCTGCTTCCCCACCATTGTCTTCTGCTGATCTTTTACTAGAACTGTCACCAAGCTCTGGCACTACGTCCTCCTCATCGTCCCTATACGACGTCCAGTCATCATCCTCGTCCAGGCGGCCAGTGCCGGCGTCGGCCCTCCAAACGCCGCTCTCGCCCACCCGTTCGGTGTACCTCCGGTATTTCACAATCATGTCCTCTAACATGTCTTGCGCTTCCCTCGCCGGATCATATGTCTCCTGCGGTTGTTGCTGCTGCTGCCTCTGGCGTCGCTGCTGGTTGTGCCTGTGCTGCGCACCCCCACCCCTGCCTGAAGTCCTCCCTGAGTCGCTACCTGGGGCGCCCACGACCCGCAATGCCGAGCAGCTCTTGGCAAGGGCGTTCATGACCGCCGAGTAGGTGTAGCAATTGGGTCGCATTCCAGGCTCGTGCCTATCCAGGGGTATCAGACCCTCAGTTTTTCCATTGGAATTGCCCGCACACGTGGCATCATCTTTGCTGCTGTTAGCGCCAGCGCCGTGCCTCTCAGGATCATAGTGGCCCAGCGTGATCATCAGTCTTAGCAACTGCTTTGCCCTGCTAGCTGCCCTCTGTGTCAATTCATCAGCTTTTGCAGCCTGATCGCGCTTCCACTCGACATATGTTGTGTTCCTCTCAGATGCCTCGGTGGAGTTGCTGGGAGAGCTCTCGTAATGGTAGTCGTGTGCCAGTGCGGTACACTTGACCCAGGCGTCGATGACAGCAGTGAACGTGACCACATCTGGTTTTACACGTTCATTCCCTTGCCTCTCAGAATCTTTCTCTTCAGCACCCGATCCCTCTGTCACCTCTCCGTCTAACTGCCCGTCCACTCCGGCCGCTGCATCCCCCTTGCCAAAGCGCCATTCTCTCATCATCTCCCCCAGCAACAGTTCTGCCATCTCCCCCGCGCTGGGATGGTAGCTCTTGCTCCAAGCGTTTATGGCGGCGTTGTAGCTTATTGTACTCGGAGCCAGGTATGGATCGCAGTTTTCGGAATGAGCGCGGACGAGACTGTTGTGTATTCTGTGAGCCCGTTGGGCGGCCGCTCCCAGGGGGAGTTTGGTGAGGGGACGATTCGAGGGGTGCTGCGAAGGGTGGAGCTGCAGTTGCTTCTCCGGGTTCTGTCTCGGTGGGGGTCGGTTTTGGCTTTGAATTCGGGATTGCGTCTGGCTTGGTGGTTTCGTCGCTCGCTCATCCGATTTCTTGCCCTCGAAACCAAATGGCCCCTCGCTCTTTTTGTTGCCTTTCCCCTCCTCGCCACTCAGGCCAACGCTGCTGCCGGGCAGAGGCCTCCTCTGGCTCTTGGCCCAGGCGTCCATGGCCACAGTGTACATTTTTGTGGTGACTCTCACGCCACTGTTTCCGGCATTCATCTCGTCCACGACCCTCTTCAATAGCCGCTCACACGTTAAAGCAGACTCTACCGTGGACCGTCTCGCATGAGATGTCATCAATGAAGTGATGAGAGAGACATCGTCCGGCGTCAATTGCCCAGTGGGAATGTAGTTCTGATTGTCGTTCTTTTGGTTCCTGCTATGGATTTGTCCATCTTGGGGCGAGCCGAGAAGACGGGCCGTGGTTTGGTCGAGCCACGAATCGAATGGTAACCTCCTCCCGGAATTGTGTCTACTTCTACTACCGCTGGAAAATTCTCTGCCATCGACTTCGGCGGCATCGCTTTCGTCCACTCGTTCATCGGCTGCGGCCTCGGCTCTCGACGCGACGCCCAGCGCTGAGGTTCTACCGACGAATGCGTGACTCCTCACCACACCATGGACGGCTCTCCAAAGGCCTGAATTGGGGTTATTCAGGCAAGGCTTCCTCACCGCCGACGATTGTCTCGACGACGGGGCCACCACCGGACCGACTTGGAGGGCCTGGGCCGACATCATCATCGACGTCGTAGTGGGACTGGCGACGATGGCTGCGAACGCAGCCGTCATGGCCGCCGCTCGTCGCCTCCGGCGGCGCGGATCGAAGTTTTCACCCATCGCGTCCACGGGGGTGCTGACGATGATGGGGTGATGGTGGCGATATGGTGGCGGAGGCGGCCGGCTTTGATGGTGCCGCCCTCCGTCTTCTTTCGATGGTGCAGGTGCGTGTGATGATTTTTGTGATGGGAGGAAGGCGCGCGGCGGACGGATGGAGGAAGGAGGAAGTCGAGCGAGGAAGTTGCCTGTTGCCTCACGGGTTGCCTGAATGATGTGTTATTTTTCCTTTGAGTGAAATATTTCATGTCAAGAGAGCTCGATGTACATAATGATGAAGTATTTATTATGAGAGCTCTTGTGATGAAGCTAAACTCCATCAGACGTAGAAGCCAGAAGCTCACACAATCTGGATTCTGGGCCTAAAACTGGCAAATCAACTTGGATATGGCAAGGGTCGATGCATGCAATGAGATGCATTTTATTACTTTGGTATGAAAGAGTTCGACGTCAGATCATCAACAGAACTGAAGCACCAACGGAGTAGAACGATGTATTATGTATTGCAGTGCCGCTTACAAAAGATGTGGTACAAAAAGAACAGAATGAAACAAAGAGATGGGGATGGAACATCACTATCCTGTATAACTATCTTGTACCAGGACATACATGCATGCTGATCTTCTTTCACTACTGAAGGGGTGGAAAGAGTTGGTGGTTGGAAAGCTTTTGGGACTTTCTTGGTTGCATTAGTCGAATGTTCAGGATAGGTGATCTTGTCACTCGGGTGAACAAATCAAACGTGAACTAGTATGGTATGCTATGGTATGGTATGGCATTAGCATGCAACTGTTCGTGTTCGACTACGGCGCTAGAAAACGAATGAACCGTTTTGCAAGTCAGGGTCAAACACGTTGGGGATACTGTCAGTATATTCAGCCAATCTGTGTGACGTTAAATTGTGATCTTGCCCAAGAAGTGATGTACACAATTTGTGGTGCCATAAGTGCTACGAAATCTGTGCACAAATTGTTCAATCTGCTTATTCTATGGGGTTATTCATAGATTTGGTATCATAGCGTTAAATGCGCATCACGTAAGACCATCACTCTAGAAGGACAATCCGAGGTTGACACCAGTCGCGAGATGAGCGAAGAGAGCCGCCATGGTCGCGGTTCCGAGATAGGCGTGGACATCCCTGGCTTTATCACCATCTTCAGTGGCAAAGAACTTGGGCAGAATCGCTTGTGTCGCGAGCAACGCTACCGACAACGCAGCGGTCATAGCGTGCGGAGATTCGAGAATGCTCTTTCCCTGGGTGTCGAGAAGCACAAGACCACCTTGTCCTCCGAGAAGGAAGAAGAAGAAGGCTCCTCCGATGACTTTGGCGGCAATTAATGTAATTTGATTAGACACATACGATCCCGCAAAATACGAACGATTGAGATACTCTCACTCACTCTTCGGGTGGGCTTCTCTGATCGTCTCGCCAAGGGTAAGGGGGGTGACTTCCTCGCCGTTACCCAACCTGATTTGCCAGCCCATGTATGCTCCAATCACGCCCATACTAAGCAGGACACTTGCCATGGCGGCTCCGTGTCCCCAGTGAAGAAGAAAATCGGGCACGAGACCGGCCTCAGAAGCCTGGCGAAACATGGGTGTCCAGATGTCAACGTAGGATTGGACTGGCTCCTTAATTCCGTCAAAGGCGGACATGCCTGTCATTGAGCGCAGCGAGATGAGAGGAGAGGATGTTAGCGATTCGATGAGGAGGTCGTGAGAGCAACCAAGTGAAGTGCGTGTCATCTCCTATCAGCCAGCATGTTTTCACAGATCTCAATACTTACTCAGACTCGATGGCACGGACCTAACAGGACTGCTGCCACCGATAGTGGCTACCGAGCGAGAGGGCGCCACGAACGCATCAGCGCAGGCAACGACGGAGAAGAGAGTGGAGATTAGAGCGGCGGCACGCATATTTTGATACTACTGTAAAGGTATGGACAGCGGGGAGGTAGTTGGAGATCGGGTCGAGGAAAATAATGTACCGGTGGGGTGATCGAAACATTTCGTTGCACGTGCGTTCGATCGAAGCAGCGAGCGCCAGCGCCGCCCAAGGCGCCGCGGGCGGTGCGGTCTCCAATACTGTTCGCGTCTGCCCGCCTGAAAAGGATTCTTTTTGTTCTGGGTTTCTGGCTGAGAATGATAGATGGAGAGCGAGATCACAGAGTGCGGGCCCGCCGGCCCGCCGGCCGCGTGGGTCGGGGGTCGAGGGTCGATCACAACAAGTGCGATGATGGTTCGATGTCTCGGGCTGGCATCCGGACTGACTCATTCATTCGCATCCTGGAGTGGACTGACTCACAGGCCTAATTTAGACCTGAGTGGCTAATTAAGTGGACTAATTTAGATCAAATTATACTGATTCCACTACGTGAATTTATGTAAATAGGATCGATCGCGACGCTGGTCGGACGGCCGGAGGATGCATCATCCGTGCAGATCCGTGCGGTGCTCCGTGCTCGCTCTTCGCTCTGCCCCTTCTTCATTCAGCATTCAGCAGCGCCCCCTACCTGACTGGAGTGGGGAAAAAATGGTCACAGAAGAGATGCGAAGTGGTGATGCATAGGTAATGTCACAGAACAAATGGGTAATGTGATGAACCTGGGAGATAATTGGATGTTGTATGGCCACTGAAGTGGAGGGCGGCAGCAGCCATAGGTAGGAAAATATTTTGCTCAGCAAGAGCGCTTGTGGCAATTGAGCTTAGTTTAGATGTTATCAATTTGCTATTTGAATTTCATCAATCAAGGCTGGCGTAATGCACAATGTGTTACGGGATTTAGAATCGTCAGCACGCATGACATGCCATGCATTTGACTTCTTCTTCACGGAATTATCGTCAGAAGTCAGAGGTTATTGCACCATGTTTGGGCTCAGACATCAAAATCATCCGGTTCTCCCAGGTATTGGTCCTCCTCAAAATAATATGGCTCCACAACCGGATGAGTGCGGTCCATTTGCGGATCACTATCTCTCTGCCGGAGTTCCATCGTTGCGTCAAGGTAGGCCAACTCCAGATCATCGAAATCAATCAGATCAGTCTCCTCAATTGATCTCTGCCCCTCAATATTACTATCCTCGTCCAAATATTCCCTGTACCAGCCTTCGCGTGTGAATTCATCGCTTGGGTCATCATCGAACCGTCCATCAGATAGTATGTGGTCTCGATCTTTGCCATCGGTTTCTGCTGGCTCGGCCTCGTCATCCCAGGTGGAGTCGACCCACTCGCCACTCGATGGTTCATCAGCTGCCTGGTAACCGTCAGACAAATCATCAGAGGAAGGGTTGTTGCTCAAATCAAGCGAATCGTCTCCAGATAAATGTGAAGCATCTTCCTCGAGGATATCCAATACCACAGACCTGGCATAGTCCAGCTCCTCTTCATCAAGATCTGGATCCAGTCTCAGAAGAGCGGCGTCTATGTCCTCGTTCAGTCTTTGGTATGAGTCAAGGAGTAGGTTGTACTCCCTGTCGTCCTCGACTAACTCTTCTATTGTGCCCATCAGCTCATTGCTTGCCATGGGGTCAAATCCAATATCAATATCATCACCCTTCTCGTCGAGCAACTCTTCCTCGGTCTCGTCTTCTTTGTGTAGCCTTTCTTCAGGCTCAAGCTCATCTTCATTATCCGAATCAGCATAGGGCACGCCCTCATCCAATGGCTCGTCCAT
This sequence comes from Thalassiosira mediterranea, assembly GCA_036939795.1. NCBI lineage: Eukaryota > Bacillariophyta > Thalassiosirophyceae > Thalassiosirales > Thalassiosiraceae > Thalassiosira > Thalassiosira mediterranea. Next base: position 14,599 of record JALLBE010000356.1, read on the forward strand.
AGTCTGGTGAACATCGACCCCATTGGAATCCTCCACCGGCTCATAATCATCTTCGCTCGTGGGCTCGATGATCGTGGATTCAACATCATCCTCTTCATACCACGGCTCGTCTATGCCGTCGCTCGCGTCACCTGCTCCATTATCATTTTCGTCTACCAGTTCTTCAGGAAAGTCTTCGCTAGTACTCGTGCCGAGTGACTCATGATCAACTGTTTCTTTCATACTGGAGTCTACGAGATCTCTCAAGTCTACAACCCTTTCCTCTTCGCCACCATCTTCATCGTCATGATCAAAAGTATCAACCTCCATGTCGTCGATGGCCTGGAGTGACCTCCCTCGAATAACCTCAACATCGTTTTTGTGTTTGGAGGTCACTACACCATGCTGAATGACCACAAAAAGAAGTAAATGTTGGAACGTAAAGGGTACAATACCATATGGAAGACCTTTCGTCAAAAGTGGCCAACGAAAAGCTCACCTCCGCTGCCATCCGAGCACCTCGAATGCTGTAACCTTTCGAGATCAATGGTACGAACACAGATAGTGTGAAATGAAGATTGATACACAATTCAAGAGTGAAACAAAAGCATAGTACCATATACTTCTGAAATGACGCACCTGATGCATAAGCGGTGAGGCCGAGAGCAACAATATAAATCAGTTTCATTGTTGTATTGAGTTATTTCTTTCAGCTTTTTATGAGTGTTCTGGGGAAGCAAGGAAGAGATAGGTAGAGCTGGTGTGGTGGGATCAAGAACATGACCAATTTATGGGCACTTGCGACTCTTGGTCCTTCCGCGGTGATGAGAAGCCCACCGCCCACCGCACGATATGATGTGTCAACTGGTTCGCGGCGGGCAGGGGTAGATGGATGGAGGGGTGGGTGGATGCATACTGAGGGCCTCGCTTCCAAATGAAGCCCCGGTTATTTTTCAATTCAAAGTCGTTGCTATCTGCGAGACTGCGTAGCTGCAGTCAATGGAGGAATACACCTCAACAGTTTCCCACCCATATCTTTGCAGGCCTTTGAAATCTGATGAGCAGAGTCAAAGTGATCGAAGTTCACCTCATAGTTGACGCCAGAGCAGGCAGCCATGTCGTCTATCTAGTCATCAATCGCGTTAAAGGCAGCCGTCACAAGTGAATCATCTAACAGGCCATCAAATTCGTCAATGCATTGCTGGCTGGCCAGTGCTCAACGGGCGTGAAAATCCCCCATGAAGGACGGGATGAAATACCCAGCGTCTACACTGTCAACCACAACGAAAATAGGGCGACCGCAGAGGCTCTACGCCATCCTTATCAGACCTGCTTCCATGAGCCTGCGCAACTTAGGCCCGTACTCGTCGTGCGCCATGTACCGTCGCAACTTCCCAACGCCATCATTGCTTGAGCACTCCTCCATCACGCGCTGCATGTTTGGATCCAACAGTATGTTTCGCAATTCATCATTTCCTAGAATGGATTCCACTTGGTCGTCCATCCCATCGGCCACGGATGGTTCGTTCCTCGTAGGGGCCTGCTTGCTCGCTGCGGAATTATTCGTCTCCTTTTCCAGATGCCGGTGCCTCTGCAGCGCCTTCTCTTCGAGAGGACCCAGCTCCCTTATTTTGGCGTCGTCCCCAGCGCCACTCGCCAGCCCAGCCTTCTTCATAGAGGCTGCACTGCTCCCGTTCTTTCCGCTGTCCTGCTCCTCGCCGAGCTTCGTGAAGTGCTCACCCATGACCCCACAGAACTCATTTAGCCACGCCAACACCTCCGGGCCCTCTCTTCGCAGCCTCTCCATGGTCTCTTTCGGATTCGTTTGCATGTCGCGCAGCGCTCTGGCGTAGCTGGGATTGCTCATACCCCTCATGAGTTCTGGGTGATCCCGCGAAATGGTATCGAGCAGGTCCGGAGTTGCCCATTGCGACGAGTTGGATTTGAGGCCTTCCAGCACTGCAGCCTGGACGCCCGGGAGCTCGAGCGGATCCTTCGGCGCAGACGGCGCCGCGTTCGAAGAGGACGATGGTATCATGTTGCCATCAGAATCCAGCTCGTAGATTAGATTTGTCTAGGGAACAAGAGAGGCATGAGGTGAGCAAATTTGTACATGCATGTCACCTGACCGTCCGAGGTCAGGATGGAACCAGAAAGGGCTCGATTGCATATAAACTCCGCCCTCCGCTCTCCGTCCTCCGGTGACCACATCCATGCAGCACTATGGAATTAGTGGCGCTTTGGTCCGCCGCATCCATGTGAAAAAATTTTATGCTGCGCACAGCCGATCCGAGGTGAAGATTGGGCTACAAATGGCCCCACCTACTCGCCGGAATCCCCTTCGAGCCTCTAGCAGCCTCATCCATACGGACTGCCCTTGCATCCCGGGCGCCGCGGTAGTTCGTTGAGGACTACACGACTTTGGACCTTCTTCAACCCCTCTAGCAATGTCGAGGAGTCAGTGGAATACACTGAATGAATACGCACGAAGATCCATCCCCAGCTACGAGGCTACCGATGTCTGGGTATCATCTTCCTCATCCCCTTGTGATTGTGAAATGAAAATTCGCGAGCAAACTCACCTTTCCCTACTCGCAGATACGTGGAAAGACGATCGAAAAATGAAAATGAGTGTGAGCGTATGTATTGTTGGGAGCGGTGTAAGAGCTCGAGGCAGCCCAAAATCGGTTCACCCTTACCTCCTCCTGCCCCTTCGCCTCTCGCTTCGTATTCGCTCCCGCAACGTTATTTTTCTCGGCCGTCCGCGTCTTCTTCTTCCCGCCCTTGCCAGCGGACGAAGAGGAATTCAAAAAGCCCTTCTTCATCCCGAACGTCGATTTCGACGCCTTCTTCCTCTCCTTCCGCGCCCGCTCCTCCTCGGCCTTACGACGTCCCGATCGTGCCTCCGCGAGCATCCGCTCCGCGAGCGATGGGGCTTCGGGCTCGTTCGCGGCGTTGGCCGATCGCGGGGGGGGCGATGATGCGGATTCGTCTCGAGCGGAAGCCGTCGTCGTCATTTTTTTCGCTTCGGCATTCGACGACGCCGGTGCGGCCGATGGAGAGGGCGCGGCGGACGACGGGCCGTGGAAGGAGATGGGCGGGGGATCGTCGTCGGAGTCGCTGCCGTCGCCGTCGCCGTCGGC
>JALLBE010000357.1:0-17685 GCA_036939795.1 Thalassiosira mediterranea
ACAAACATTGTAAAACTAGTGCGCACTAGTTGCGCACTAGGAAAAAACTAGAAATATGGCCCATGTTGGGCAACTAAAAACTAGCTTTTCTAGTCTATTTCATTAAGATTTTGAAAAAACTAGATCTAGTTTTTTTGCTCGAAAATGGGTTACAACTAGACTAGGTCTCTAGTTTGAACTAGTTCTAAGTCTAGGAATCCTACAGGGTGACTGTCGGTGAAATCGTAATCGTACTGGTAGTCTGTACTCTGACTCTGCTAGCATTTTGTCATTGTGAGTAAAACTGTTAGCAACCAGACACTCTCGGAGACCCATGTGATCACCTTGTTTTGCCTCTCACAATGGCCCAATTGTTGCAATTGGAGTATGGTTTAAAAGGTTTTTTCTAGCGAGCAAGGATAAATCTCTTTTTGTGCCTATTGTGACACATTTTATCATTGTGCCCACAATAGGCACTAGCCTTTGGAGAGTGCTCATAGAAGGAGCCTTTCACCATACGTCGGCGCTTCCGGCAGCAGATGTACCACCCAGCTCCGCCGGCGCTGGTTATGGGAGCAAGAGAGCGGTCAAACGAGCCGTCGGTGACAAGGACTGCAGTACGGTCTCGGAGTGCTGCCGCCATCCAGAGGATCGTCGGTCCCGCCCCATCATATCCAGGTCTCACCCCAGTGTTGCGTTTTTATAGTTTCAGTCATTTCAGTGGTACGAACCTAGTCTGGAAGGCTTTGCATGCAGTGTCGGTACTGTTGGTATGTCAGTTGGCACTGGCCAACTTCTCCTTCTGCTTCTGGGACTTCCTCATTTCCATGTCGCTGTCGATCAAACGACACACGTATACCAAACGCACTTGCATTCAAAGTGGGTTATCATACCAAGATATCACAAGATCAGAGGTCAAATGGTACAAGGTCGTACGAACTTCTTCATATTTTAGAGACAGGCACATCATCCTGGATATGACATGTTACTATAGATTTATAACACCGGGCATCCTAAATTCATGGCATCCATATCCTACTACCTAATGACGTTTTCCACGGATAATTGCCCAACCAACAGCAGCCGACACGGCAAGAATACCCCAAATGATGTAGTTACTCTGCGACTCAAGTGGCTCCTTCTTCTTGTACGGCGTCTGAGGCGACACATTGTCCTCTCCAGACTCATTTTCAGAGGCAACCTCCTTCGCCACCGACTTCTTTTCACCCGACTTGAGATCAGTGGCGACCATCTTCGCCGCGATCGGGTGATAAAAGTCTTTGTGTTCTAAAAATGTCGACACAGCAAGATCCTTGCCCATTTCAGACTGAAAGAGCGCGCGATAAAGAGGACGAACGAACTTCATCCTCCCCTGGGTGGTGATGAATCGCACCACCACTGGCAGGATGGACGTGTCGCCCGAGTCCACTGCAAGCATGCAGAAGCGAAACAGTACCTCTGAGTTTCGACTCTCATGCATCCCATACTTCTCCTTCATGGCCGCGATGGTCGACAGCCTTAGGGGGCGCTTGCGCTCCGCACATGTCGCCAGCATGGCGTCAAGAAAGCAAGTCGTCAGCCCTGTTGACCAGCCAGAGATGTCGTGCTTAGGGAAAACATCCTTCTTAGCCTCCCCATCGTCCACCGTCACCCACGCATTGGCCAGTCCCTCGCACTCCGCCGAGAGGGTCCGATCGAACTCAGGGGCCTCAGGCATGCCTGGTTTGTTGAGCCAGGTGTCCCAGTCGAACTCTTTCGCCGCAGGCACATCCGCGAAGTACGTTTCGAAGAACTTCACAAAGCCCTGGGACGTCACAGTTGAGAACTTGAAGTTGTCGAAGTACGCCTTCATGAATCCGGCAAATTTGTCCGCGCCCACAAGCTTTTCCAGAGCGTAGAGCAGGTTGAAACCTTTTTCATAGGGGACCGACGAAAAGGCATCATCAGGATCGTCATCTCCGAGATCTGGGATAAGTTTGGTATACTTGTCTGGCATCTGCTCCACACTCTCCTTCAAATCCTCCCACCCACCGATCGCATCAAAGTCAAAGAACTTGTCATCCCCATGGACCCTTGTCATAATCTTCCGCTGCAAAAATATGGTCCATCCCTCGTTGAGCCAGAAGTGTTCCCAAGTCTCGTTCGTGACGAGATTACCGGACCAGGAGTGGGCCGCCTCGTGGGCGACGACATCGGCGAGGGACCGGTCGCCGGCGAGGAGGGTGGGAGTGACGAAGGTGAGGCAGGGGTTCTCCATGCCACCGTAGGGGAAGGAGGCTGCCCGGTGACACGTCCATTAAAGAGATTCGATGAGAGACAAATTTCTGACATTCCAACTTTCATGGCGAAAGATACACAACTCACGTGGCAGGCAGAGCAAATCGTACCGACCCCACTGGTAGGGCATAGTGAGATCCTCCGCCGCAACCAAAAAGTCCTCCACCTGCGAGAATTCGTGCGCCACCGCCTCTACCATCGACGGCTCGCTCCACACCCGACATCTCGGGCTGATGTCTCGACTATCCAAATCTCCCACGGCCAGGGCGAAGAGGTAGGATGGGATGGGTACCGGCTGGGTGAATTCGTAAGTTTTGTCGCCATCCTTCGTTTCGGTCACCGTGCTGACCTTATCACAATCTTTGGATAGGGCGGACATGACAGCAGTGGCCCACGACGGGACCGTCACGCGGGCGTCGTACGTCATTTTGACGGCGGGACAATCCTGGCACGGCAATAGGCTGCGTGCGTGTATGGCCTGGCATTGCGCTGCACAACATGAGCATATCAAAACGCATTAGTCCAACTTCCCCCCATTTTCGACGAAAGACAATCGGCACACTCACGAAGCACGCACTGAAAACGTATGGACGCTCCTTCCCCGCGGTCTGGGAGGGTGGGAGCCACTGCGCCGCGGACGCCGAGGGGGACGTCGAGTACTCGATCTTCACCGACGCCGCGATCTTCCCATGTTTACCGACCGATGATGCCCCCGAAATATCGATCTCGAGACAGCTCCCGAGGTGGGCCTTCTTCGAATCGGGCACGCTCAGCGAGAACGAAGCGGGGACGCCGTCGACGGCGACCGTCCGCACGTCGAGGTCGGAGGTGTCGAGGCGCAGCACTTTGGTCGCATCGTCGACGACCGCGACGTCGTAGGTGGCCGAGGCGAGGAGGCGGCTCGATTCGAAGTCCACGACGGCCTCCCACGATAGGTGGGTGACGTGGGCCTCGTGGGGGTTGGAGAGGGACGAGGGGTCGCGGGAGGGGGCTGCTGCGGCCGTCATGGTGGAAGATATTTCGGTGTGGATCTTCTATTTGTTTGGGAAATGATGGGTGCGGCGTTCGCTTCGTATTGAGTCGGTGGTGGATTTGTTCTCTGCGGGGGGAGACGGGAGACGCGCGATGGATGAAAGATTCCTTCTGTGAAATCTAGGCGATAAGATATGTCGCCAGATGAAATTTCATTGAGAGCATAATTGAGAGAGGGTAGATGGGAATTAATAGTTCATCGCTAAGTTGGCACGTGACTTTGCATAATTTTGCTTGACGTTCCAAGTGGAAGCAAAGTCGCCCAGCCATCTTGGCGACGACGCGTCATTGCCGTCAGATTGCCGTCATCTGCCGGACGTGATGTGGCCCAAGTCGTGACCAACTGCTTCTTCCGTGGGGACCGACACCTTCATCAAACTTCATCCACGCGAGAGGATCTTCCACAGCAACATTCCTCATCTCTCTCACACGTTCACGTCATGCAACGTGCTCACTTTTTGAAGTCATACGAACACCAATTACCTACACCCTATCAACCATGAAGGTCTACGCCGCCTCTGTCGCCGCCGCCCTCTTCGGCGCGGCCTCCGTCACCGCCTTCGCGCCCGCCATGAACACCGTGGCCCGCGCCTCCACCGCCGCCACCGTGCAGTCCACCGCCCTCTCCATGGCCGACGACGACAAGGTCTTCGACCAGGAGGCCTACATCGCCGAGTCCAAGGAGATGCGCCTCAAGCACCTCGAGGAGCAGGCCATGTTCGCCCTCAAGATCGCCGTGGAGAACTACGGAAACGCCGTCTTCCCCAACGCCCTCATCGCCGGAGACGTCGTCATCACCCACCTCCTCCACCGCATGGGATACCTCGCCGACGGACGCGCGAAGGTCATGTGCGTCGACACCTTCCACCTCTTCCCCGAGACCATGGAGTTCCTCCGCGAGATCGAGGAATTCTACGGCTTCAAGGCCGAGGTCTTCTGCGCGGAGGACGTCCCCGTCGGCGATAAGGCGGCGTACGACGCCAAGTACGGCGCCGACCTCTGGAAGGAGGACATCGAGCAGTACGACAAGGTGTGCAAGGTCGAGCCCTTCCAGAGGGGACTCAAGACGCTCAACACTGACTGCATGATCAACGGACGTACCAGGTGGCAGGGATTCGAGAGGGCGTGGATCGACCAGTTCGAGAACGCTCCCATCGGGTGAGTAGTGGGAAATTGTGTTGGGTGCACGTGACGTGTGTTCAGAAATGTTGACCCATGTCGGGAAGTGTTGAAGGAGTGCTAATCAAAATCATCTTTTCTGCGGTGCAATTGAAACTTGGGAATCATACAGAGGTGGATTGGCCAAGTGCAACCCCATCGCCTACTGGACTTTGGAGGACACCTTCGACTACATTGCCAAGTACAATGTTCCCCACCACCCCCTTCACGCTAAGGGATATCCTTCCATCGGGTGAGTTTTGTCGAGTGGAGCACTGCGAAAGTGTTCAGTTTGCCATGTTGTCCTCTTTTCGTATGCATGTTATTCATTTGTGATTACCTGCAAAATAGTGATGCCAAGGACACCATCCCCATCCCGGAGGATGGCTCCACTCGCTTCGTCGACTTCAAGTTCGAGGGTGACAAGACCCCCTGGCTCGACTACGCCTCCGAGCGTAAGGGACGTTTCGTCGGACTTGAGAACAAGGACGGATCGACCAAGACCGAGTGCGGAATCCACGTCGCCGGAGCTGAGAAGACCTTCGATCGCGACCTGTGGGAGTCTGGCGCCGTTAAGGAGATCTCCAGCAACGACGAGGCCCTTGAGATCATCAAGGGAGACTCTGAGGCCATCATCGCTGTTTATGCCCCGTGGTGCCAGTTCTGCCAGGGAATGGAGGAGGAGTTCGCTAAGTACGCTGAGTCGGCTGGCGTTCCTGTTTACAAGTTCCGTGGAGACGAGGAGCGTGACTTCGTGCAGGAGCACCTGAACACGAAGAGCTTCCCCACCGTCAACTTCGTCAAGAAGGATGGCAGCGTCACTAAGTACGACAGCGAGGCCAGGTCGGCGGATGACTTCGCCTCCTTCGAGAAGTCGATGGCGTAAATGCTTGGTTTGACTGGATGACGAAAACGAATTAAGCGCGCGTGGACTTGAGGGTTGCTACGTCACACTGATGGGTCGTATCGCGCCCTGGTGCTACATTTCAAACTCATGATTAATGTATTAGTCCTGTATAAATCACGACTTGCGGCACCTGACGAGCATGGGTGGATTCATCCCCGGAAGACCTCACAATGTTGGTGGTAGTCAGTCAGACCGGAAATTTCTATGTTGTGGACAATTTGAATGATATGGCTGCATCGCACTCCTTTGGAAACGGAAGGGAAAAACGGACATCTTACAGTTCACACTTGCGTAACCTTTGGGAGATGTCCAGTGGTCTCTAGTACCATGGTACGATGGCGTCTTCGATCAATCTTTGTCCACCCAACTCACCACCTAAAAATGACCATACTCCGGCGTCGACTGCTCCTCGATCAATCTGGAGCCACAGGGCATCTTTGACATCACCCTGTGTTTGCTGAGAATGTATTAATTGATAAAATCAGGATAACGGTGATATTGCAACCAAATGCACTGGATGTTTACTGTCAAGCTAATTTTCCCAGTATATTACGCCTTAGACTCCAGCCAAGTATCCTGATCAATTATCAAATGCAGATAAAAGTCTACTGTACACTAAGGCAGCGACGAGGAACCATGTCAAAGATCCTGGCTGGAACAAATCATAACTGATTGACCAAAGGAAACTAGAAAAATGAACTAGCGAGTAAAAAACAGGGCTAGCATTTTCAAGACATGGTCACGTTAGGTTCCGGCGAAGAAGCACACAGATGAGATATGTACATGTTTGCACAGGCAAAATATGGGGCAAGGACAGTATGGTAAGATGCAAGGCCGTGAAAACACAATGAACGACCATTCACACTCAAAATGTCTATTAAACCACCAGGAGTGTAGAAGTGGACACAGTTAGTTGGGGGATGTCAGCTCCCGGATTAGATCCCAATTTCCACTACGATCCACCATCGAAACATATCGCAACGTCGGCTCCGAGACATCTGGGTTGTTTCGCACGCTCGCAACCAAATCAACAAGATGAGTTAACTTCACAATGTTACCTCCAATCACATCAGTGGTAGTTGCCTGTCGCAATTCATCTGGTATATCCCGTCCAGTTTCCATGGCTCTTTGTTTGATATTGCTCTCGATGACTTCATCTGATGCAGTTATGACAATGATGGCAATGCGATATTGAGGGTGTCTCTCCCGTATTCTTTTCAACTCCATTTTGTACCACTCCCAGTTCCTAAGGCTCCCATCCACCCACACGTCCATGCTATGATTCATTGCAAGATTTTGCGCAATCTCGGCAATATATGATGACTCTGCATGCGTCCTCGTACCAGCGACGTTCATCATCCCATTCTGTTGGTAAATTTGCCATTCAGGCATCCTCAGCTTGAAGGCATCTGGATCTATCTTCGAAACTCGTTCTAATTGTAATATTCCACTTGCAGACATCCAGCCAAGAACCCTTCGCGAAAAATGTCATCAACATCCGTTGTTGGCTCAATGGAAAGTACTCGCGTTCAATATGTATACGATGGTAGACAAACTCACCAACCTTTCCCAGCTCCCTGCGTGCATTATTTGAGTATCATCGGGCAAGGCATGCGGTCACTGATATCCACCAAATAACTTTCTGTATGAAACAAGTCATTCATTTGAATCGCGCACAAACACTTACCATAGGACCACATGTGAGGACATACCACGGCTTATCCGACCCTGATGAATCAAGGATCACATTGCTCTTTATTAAGCAGTCCTGAAAGTGCTGCCTTTCCTCTGTGTAGTTGTTGTGGTAATTATAATCGAGCGACTTTCTTATGTCCACATTCTCCCCGAAAAAACCCCTATCCATTGGAGCTCTGTAAAAGTCGGACGTGCTCACGGTACCATCAAACTCAGGGTCTGGAAATTCGTCGGATTGATATGATATGCGGGAGCCACTCAGTGTCTCCACCAGCGTCTTTACTAGGGGGTGCTCCCCCCTTCCCGATTTGAACTCCTCCAGGCTCAACTGTCCGTCGCCGTCGGTGTCGAGCGAGTCGAATACCCTTCGCAACTCGTTCTCTCCCAAATTGAAGTCGAGCTGCATCCGCTTCAGGACGGAGGCGAACTCATTTGGCCCGATTGTCGAGTGACCCGGAGACGCCAGTTGGGCGAATGCGAAGGATGCGTGTTCCTCGGATGGCCACCCACGATATTTATGTCGCTCGCTGATGAGGCACACACCACCGTCGTCACCTCGGTCGGTCGGTGAAACGATTGGCGCCGAGGAAGAAACGAGCCGTAATGATCGCTTCGACAATCGCCTGAGCGCGAAACAGCTCACAGAACGGCCGACCCATGTCCTAGCCCTTGCAGACAGGCTCGATGATATCATCGCAGCCGCGTGAGGAAAGTACCGCCTTCGGTAGGCAGCGCCAGAGCAAGGCCAAACAAGGCCAGATAGAGTGCGAGGAGCGAGGAGGGCACTTGCTTAGACTTTTTTATCTTGACTCCTCTGATGCATAGGCATACGCAAATTAGATGCAAAGGAATATTTGTAGATCACGATAACCGATAACCTACCTACATATGTACATCTAAATATTTAGGCTAATATATCACCTTTACCTAACTACATAATCTCACATTATATGACTTTTTGTTGATACCACACAATGCGTAGAGCTAATTGACCGGTCTCAGATCATTGTAGATACGTTATTTCAAAAGTGGAGAAGGATAGCTTGGTACAAGTCTACTAAGGAACTTCGTGATGTCACTTTAAACATTATTTGAATCTTCTCTTATCCGATTTCAACATTTGAAATATTAGTCTCGCTGGCAGGTCAACTTGGACACAGATTTGAGTAACATGTTTGAGCTTTCACTGACTCTTCACTGCGTACCTAACTCTTGAGTCTGCTCATCAACTCACTTTTTTCTCATCTGAATGTGATGCATTGTCCTCTTCCTCTACCATGGACACGGCCACAAGTCGACCCTCCAATTTGGAACCTCCAGCAGAATGTGAAATTCCTAGCGACCGTTGCAACCTTAGCACTTGCTGCCTGAGCTGCTTATTCTCATTTTCCAAATCCTGCACTTTCACCTTTAGAAGCTCTGCCTCTCGCCCAAGTCCAGGTAGGTGTGCCCTATAAGTAGCACCAACAGCCGAAGAGAGTGAGTCGACCTCATCATTCGGAAGTGAGAAATCAAATCCAGATGATAAATCTTGTAGGCGCTTATCAAGTTTAGCCAGGCCTGCATCAATTGAACGCTCTATGCGTAACATTTCTTGAAGGACTGCAGAGGAAACATTGAAGTAGAAGGGGACAATGGATAAGCTTGTGATTTATTTTCAACGAGTGACTTTAGTTGTACAGAATACATCGGATATGAGTTACTCACCGCGAAGAAAGGGCCATGCTGCTAGCTGTCCATTTTGGAGGTACACATTCATATCTGCAACAGTTGGATTGGCAAGTACTTTCAATCCAAATAGCTGCATCGTTGTGAATCTGTTTGGGTACCGAAGCCATTTCCATAACACGCAAAAGAGATAAGAAATCAATAAGAACAATGTCGCTATCATGCTCACAAGATCCTCACCTGGGGACTAATGTCAATTTGCCAAAGTATTTCTGTTTGAACATCTTTCGATTGGTTATATGATGTGCATCAATATGAGTTCAGCCACATAACACACCCGCAGCATTGTCCAAGTAATGGTAATGAAGCAAAATAATGATAAACTCACCTTCGATAAATCTTGACCAAAGATCTTCGGAAAGAGTCCAAGTTCACTTTGATCGAAAGAAGCGTTGGTAAACGAGGAGGAGTTAGTATCAGATACCTTTTGCTATAGTAGACAGTGCCCCGTAACCTAGATACTCACCTCAAGTTGAGTACCCTACTCCGGACATCCCACATGCAGAGTTGAAACATTTTCCAGTAGAGTGTATTTATATTTGGGTGGTGGGCTTTATTTAGGAATGGAACGACATGGAAATTTGTCTGCGCAACAACAAAATTGCTAATATTGAATAAGGTGGATATCCTCTTGAATGGCAGATCTGCCTGCGCAGTGTTAGCAGTGAGTTGTTGAGAAATTGGAATGAGTTGAGAGATTTTGTTGGGACGATTGACTCTTTTGACAAAGAGGAACTTGCCTGCACACTCCCATCAATCCACTCAACTCCATCTACCTCAAACGGTACTTGCTTTCCACGACTATCCTTAATCATCAGCTTGGCCGGAGCCATGACGCCTGGCACGGCACAGCTCGCAGCCACGGCCGACGCGAGAGTTACGTTTGGAGTACTGATGTGATTCAACAACAATCGCTGCACTCCGGATCCAGCGCTGGCTCGCGATGCCGACACGGTGATGCACACGTGCTTCCTAGTCATCTCGAATGCTTCCTCGAACGTGATGTCTGAGTAATAGAATTCACAGCATCGCAGAAATTCCTTGTTGTCCATCAGTAGCCGAGTTTTTACCCAGTTGGCTCCCTAGGACGATCATCGACTCAAATAAGATGAGGTGGCGTAACATGGAACGCCAATAATACACACACAATTGATCACACACCATTTTGTACAGCTCAGGGAACCAACTGACACGTTTACGCTTCATTTCACCAGTAAGCATGTAGTCTGTAGAAACGGTATTGACGCAAACATCGCGCAGCAACTCCTCGGGGCCCTTTATGGCGCACATGGCGGCAGAAATACTGATTGCGAGAAGGCAAGGTTTTGGGACAGTATCAGAATATTATGAATTTGTGTTCACCAACAACTGAGATCCCATAGAACAGAGAACTTACCTCCCCCCAGAAGTACCAGAAATGACGTGTATGTGCTGATACAGCCCGCTCTCGACCAGTGCCTTTATCGTTCCCAGGTGATACATCGCCACCGCCCCACCGCCCGAGAGCATTAGCGCCGTGTGCCCCATGTTCTGCTTCATCCTCTTGAACAGCGTGTATCGCTTCGATAGCTCCTCGCGTTGCTTCTGCATTATTCGTTTGGCGGCATTGCTATTTCCGTCCCCACTGTCCAATCCTCCTTGTTCTCCCAGGTATACTGCCCCCGAAGCTACCCAGTCCACGCACCTTTCCACCTCCTCGCCGTACCTGTCGATGGCCTCCCTCGTCTCCCTCCTCAGACCGTGCTGTCCGCGCTCGGCCACTGACCGCGCGTCCTGCATGAGAGAATCGTCCACGGAGAGGTGGTTGCGCTTGACTATTCCCGAAAGCAGGGTCTTGAGTGAGTACGTATGGTCCTCGTTGACAGACGAGCGTCTTTTGCTCGGAGAGGATTTCTCTCCCTCATCAGTCAAGTTGCTATCGGGATCCGTCAAGGAACCTGACAGCCGAACATCATTTGCCACGCCACCGTCTTCCTCGCTGCCGACCCTGCCTCTGACGTTCATGCTCGACGCCTGCACCCTCGCCTCCCGCAGCCGACTCAACGTCGTGAGTAACATGTTCCCCGTCATACCCAGGTCTTGCTCGACCGCCCTCCGCCACTCCGGTGATCCCTCGTCAGAGTCCAATCGATGATGCTCGTATTGATGCTCGTCATCTTCGTCGTTGGACTCGCTGATCGGCCCAACGTTAGACGAGACCCGCCTCAACGGAGAATCGCCGCCGCCGAGTGCGCTACCTGACGGACGAGCCACGCCGCTCTGACTTTGGTCCTTATGACTTGGTTCCCTTCTCAGATACCTGCTGCGACTCCCGGCCTTGGGCGTCCTGTTCAAATCGTTCGTGCTGTGAATCTTCCGCAATGGACTTCCCGGCGAGTATTGCCCTTTGCTCTCTTTTTCGTCGCTCGACAACGATGTCGGTGCCGATGATTTGGCAGACGAAGCCCCCGTCATTCGCTTGCGCAGCCTCATTCCAAAGCCCGGGCTGACGAGGCCACTAGTGCCGGAAGATGCTGACCGCCTGGCGAGACGAGGCCTCCGTGGCGTGGCCTTTGGCGCGGGCTTTTCCTGCTCTGGCTCGTACAGCTCGATTTTCCAAAACTGCTCGTAGTTAGTCGCCCTATCCACCTCCTCGCGCCACTCTTTTCTTCTTCTCTTTCGGGTACCACCCTTCCCTTTTCGTCCCTTGACGTCTATCCCGAGGCCGTCGCCCACCTTGTAAAAGTAATACCTCACCAAACTCCTCATGACGGCAAAAGTCTTTAAGAGCGTCAGGGCACCCACGTCCCAAAAGATCATGACGAAGTTGTACACCACGTACAGCAGCTGCAACGCGCCGAAGACTATTCCCAGCACCAGCCAGAAGAGCCACGCGGATGCGGATGCGACGGCCGCGGCCAGGGCCAGGAGGACCGGCCAGAAGAGCGCCAGCAGGACGAGGAGGGGGAGGTATCGAAGTATCAGCGGATCGCTATCGTCGCCGCCGACATCGCCGGAGCGGCCGCCGCCGCCCCCGGGGGCGAGGGGAGGGTTCAGGAGGTGATGCCGGATGTTGTCGCCCAGGGCGGACAGGGATTCGAAGACCATGGTTGATGGGAACGCGCCGGCGATCAAACTTCGGCTATCGCCTACACGACCCCGCCCTACCCAACGACGTGATCTCGGAGGTAGGACCGCAACGAGAACTTCGCCGACGGCAAAACTATGACGATGCTCGCTCGCGCCCGCGCGCCTTCGAAACGAATGAAGACAGGCGCGGTCCGTCGGAATGAAAGCGGTGGTAGGGGGGTCGCTCCGGAAGGCGACGGATGAAATTATGTCATTAATTGGCCAGAGTGGATGGAGCGGCTTCCCCTGCCTCGCCGTCCTCGCGGTCGGTTGATGCCAGAATTCGTTGCCACTTCGCTGTTCGCTTGCTTCTGCATGCTTCCTTCTTGTGTTTGCTTCTGCGTGCTTCGGTGGTATGGTGCCATAGTTTCAGGAGGGGTGACATACCGAATCTGTGACCGTTGACCGTGCTGTGACACAACGCCCCCTTTTCAATCTCTCGAATCACATGAATGTTCGAAGCTCCCCATATGGTACATAAGGAACATACAATGTCACTCCTCCTCTCACGCGCAACGTCTGCTGTCTAGGCCTGAACTTATAGGGGGCAGACCCTTACCTTTCCGGGGGCTCTACCCCACTTCTGCCCCCCGCATAAATGGGGGACCCACCTGTAGGAACTCGTAGGAGACGCACCAGAAACAAGTGTCATATCAGACAAAATGGCCCACAATGTGGCGGGAGGAGCCAAATTCTGACGTCATCCGGCTGTTTCGCGCCAAAAAGGCCTCAAAAATGGGCCGAAGAGGACATACCATACCATATTTTCCGGGGGCACGCCCCCGCGCCCCCTATAAGTTCACCGCCCGAGGGCGTACATACCATTTTCTCTCTCTGCTCTTCGTTCTCCGAACGACGTCGGGAGGAGAGATATGTCGGACCAATCCTGCTGCCCTGAAGGCTCCTGGGACGCGCCCCTGAGTGTCCCCCACGGCGCCAAGTCGTCCGGCCGCGGCGATACTCTTGTATTGAACAAGTCGGGGGCCGTGTTGGAGAGGTGTGGTCCAGAGGGCAGAGCGAAGAGAGAACGGCCCGTTTCGGTTGAGGGCAAAGATTTGGAGGCGTACGTCGCCTTGCCCCCCGCTGCCGCTACCGGTAGCGCCGGCGGTGTTGCCAAAAAGAAGGCGACTGTCGTGTTGACAGACGTCTACGGCCTCCAGGACAGGCTGTACGCCATATGCGACAAGCTCTCGGCGGATTTAGGCGTGGTGGTGGTGGCGATCGATTGTTTTAGGGGACACACCAAGACAGATCACCTCGAAGACTTCGCGGACTGGCTGAGACGGCATCCCTACGACGTCGCCGACGGCGATGCCGCAGAGGGCATACACCCAGTGTACGATGACATAAAGGTCACCCTGGACGTCCTCTCTCGAGAACATTCCATCTCTCCCGAGAACGTCGGCCTCGCGGGATTCTGCTGGGGAGTCTGGGCCCTCGCGAAGGCGTGCGCAGATTCCCGCTTTCGCTTCAAAGCCGGCGTGGGATTTCATCCCTCGCTCAAGATCGAAGAAATTGTGTTCGGCATGGATCAATCGGACGCGGCGCGTCAGGCCGCGGATCGGACGCCGATGCTCTGGTGCGTGGCGGGGAACGATCACGAGAATTTGAAGTTGCCGGATGGTATGGTTGCGAAGTTGATCGGAGAGTCGAAACATGATGCATCGAGGAAGGAACGGCCGAGATGTGTGGAATTTCCGAAGATGGCTCACGGCTGGGTATCCAGGGGAGACACCAGTGTGGATGAGGTGAATGAGGACGCCGAGAAGGCGCTGAAGATGGCAAATGACTTCTTTGCCGACTGGCTGTGAGGGGCACGGTGCAATATGCTGCTAGTGTGGATGCATGAAGGAGAATTGTTGAGAGCGCAACCTTCGTTTAGTGCTAGGCAGGAGGCACAGTTCAGAAGAGATGTGGTTGAGGCTGCAACTTTTGCGTTATCGATAGATCATACTTTTTGATAAAACACACGACGTACCCGATTTTGTCAGTATGGTATGGGCAATCGGAACTACAAAATCTAGGCAATCAGTTCAGGCGTAGCGCAACAAGAATGGTGCCCCCTATCTAGAATATGTCTCGGGTGACATGATTCCCCTCTCCACCTCAGACGCAAAAGTGACATGGCAGTTGACGACAAAGATGATGTGGAGAGTGCGGATGTTAGTACCAATGATAGGGAAGTATTCGCCGCCATGGTCGCTTTCGATTATGGAGAATAAGTATCACCACCCACACCACTCCATCCGAGGTGTATTGTATCTACCTAGTTGTACATGTTGGACCCAAAGCAGCTCATGCAGCTCCCTCGTTCGGTGCTCGGCTCCCTTTCTTCGTTATGGGATCATGGGACAATCAACTTACTTCATGGAGGACTGGGACCCCCCGCTGGGACCTGCTGGGACAAGCACTTTTCATCATGTTTGCCGGGGGTGGTGCTGGGCGCTGATGCAAGCTATGCAAGATGAGGGCAAAAAGTGATGTGATGTATGTAGGTAGGTATTGATGTTGGCTACCTACGATATGGCAATGATCGCTATCGTAGCGTCCTGTTAGCGCCATATTTAGCGATATAGTACAACCTTTTGTACTGGAATCTTTCAAGTTATTTCGCCAAGATACGGGTGCCAACCTCAAGTATCATCAGGTGTCAACTACAAGCTAGCTACAAGCTTCAACAATCCAAGCTCACCCCTCCCACGCCGTTCGGTTGCCAGATTCTCCAACGACCACCACCACTACCACACTGCACGCTCAAGCTTCAACCAACAAAGCCAACCTCCCAGCAGAGTGGCAGCTTCAACTCTATCCAGCCAGATCGACAAGAGGAGACGACGTCCGGGGCAGGGTTAGGAGGACGGGCTGGCATTGGTGGCGGGGGCACGGGGCTTGACGACGTCGTTCATCAAGTTGTCTTCCGTCGTTTGTCGTTTGCCTTGCGTTCCCATCAACTGGGCGAGCGACGACGGTCGTTACGATCTGTGACGATGCGTCCCACCGGGTTGAAATCCTCCGAGCCGGCGAGCGCTCACACGATGGCGCCTCGGCCATCTAGATCGCAGTCGGCCACGCTTCTGGCCATGCTGCTCCTCCCTGATCTGACGCGCTCGTTGATGTCTTCGCCGTCGCCGATGCACTCCCTCGGGGTGCCGCGATCGTCAACTACGTGCGGCGGCGACATGTTTTCATCGATGGAGACTTCACGAATGCAAATATCCGCTTGCACCAGAATACGCAGGTGGACCAACCACGACAGATTGCCGCCGCTGATGGCCTCGAAAGACGATGACGACGAGAGGGAAGGTGATGAGCAAGACATGGTGGATGGTGGCAGAATAGACGGCAGCAATAGCAGCAGCAACGGCGACAAAAGCAGAGGCAAAAACGGCCCCCCGGTGGACGCGACAAAGGATGGTTCTACGAAGAAGAAACCCAACATCCTCGAGATGATCAACCCATTCAATGCCGGCAAGTCCCTCCGCTCCACATTCGACTCGGCCATCGACCTCGCGTCGGCCATAACCGCCGACCCCGCCTCCCGACTGCCCCCCGATCGTCGATCGATATATTACAACTATTACGTCGACGACAGATTGGGCCTGAGCGGGCCGGAGCTGAAAGATGGGACCGACTTCGACGCCCCCTCCTCCACGTCGACGTCGTGGCTCCCAACCGGTGGGGACGACGAGGATCGAAGGCCGGAGGTGCTCGTGGTTGGCGCGTCCGGATCGTTGGGGCGGGTACTCGTGAAGCGCCTGCTTCTGGAGAACAAGGTTCGGGTCCGGGTGCTGGTGCGGGATCTGTACTCCTCGACGCTGAACAAGCTGGGGACTGGCGTGACCTACTGCCAGGGGGATCTTAATGACGTCGAGAGTTTGGAGTATGCGGTCACGGACGTGGACAAGATCGTCTTCTGCGCTGGGGGGAGCAGATCAGAGGGCGGTGATGGGAATGGCGGCAAGGAATGGGACGATATTGAGTCCGAGCTGGAAAGGCGAACGAGGGAGGCAGAGGCAGTTGATGGCGTTGGTCTGAGAAACCTGATACATGCCTACCAGAACGTGAGGTATGCAGACTATGGGACGAGTCAGGCGGCAAAACGGGTTCTGTTTAAGTTTGGGAAACGCCCTGCCGATTTTGGCTTGTTCGGTATCGACGATGGCACCCTGGAAGGGAACGAGGATAGTAGCGAGCAGGATTCAGAAGACTCACAGTTTGATGATGACTCATCTGATATGGAGGGGTTGAAAGACCGGACTTCATACGCAATTGCCGCTACTCTTTCTCAATGCGATTGGCAGAGAAATAAGTTTGGGAACGGCGTCTTCACGGGGAAGGTTGGACGATATGGCGAAGCAGCAATCGCATCTGCACGTCTGAGATCGCGCAACGACCCGGAACAGGGTATAGACCTGCGCTCCGGAGGCTTCGCCGGCCTTATATGTCGCCTCTGCAGTGATGGCGGTGTGTACGAAGCGTTTGTCAGAACAGAGGCGTACGAGAGGCTGGGTGTTGAGTACGTATGTGAGTTCAGAACACCGTCCAAGACTTCGCCCTCCAGCGGCAATGATAGTGGAAACACGTCGAGGACGAAGTGGGGGACAGTGCGGTTGGAATTTTCGGACTTTCGGCCGCGAATGCGACAGCTGCAAGAGGGCGAGGACCTGCAGAGGATAAGGCAGGCTCTGGGAAAGAATGACATTCCAAAGTTTGGCGGTAGCGATGTGCGGCAAATTGGTTTCCGTTATCGCGGCAGGAACAATCCTATCAGCTGGAGTGGGGCTTCAAACTCGGGATGGAGCAAGTTCTACCTTGCTCTGGACTACATCAAGTGCTTCAGGGGGCAGGTATGATCCGTGCTTAGAATTATGATGGAGTGTCATCGATTCTGAAAGTCTCCTCTCCAATCTGACCGTGTCGTTTTTATCTTTCCTTCTTTGTCAGCCGGAACCGGAGTTTGTGTTCCTCTCGGATGCCAGAATACCCCCAGTTGTTTCAGACGCCATGGTCAAACATGACCTTCACAGACTGACGACCTCGTCATCTGAGTCAGGCACATCGTATAGTATTATTGATGAGGAGAGTGCGATGGGCGTCAATGAGGATAAAATTGACCGCAGCGCTGAGGAAACCTATTTTAAGTATATGGGTGAGGAAATGATAAAGAAAAGTGGGCTTAGGTAAGAACAAGTCCTCTCCACTGTGATTGCAGTGACTGCAAAAATTCAAAGACAATCGTTCTCATCAGTCGTCATTTTATTATGTCTTTTAGTTACACAATCATTAGGGTCGCAGGTTACAACTCTGATCTGAGTACAGATTCTAGTGTTGTGAGATTGCAAAAGGTAAGCCTGATTAATTAGACCACTTGCATTGAATCAAACTTGCCGCAGTACTTATTCCTAATATATCTGCAAATTATTATCACATCTGTAAGATGAATAAAGACATCACGTCAGTGTCCAGGGCTGACCTGGCGCAGGTGATTGCCAGCGCTCTGCTTGAGCCCAACGCATGCAATTTGATCCTTTATATGACGAAGTCTCAGCAACGAGGGGTGCTTGATGGAGACATATGGCAAAAGTTTGCCCGCCTGAAGTTGGAGATTAACGAGCCTGCTCCGTTCCAGTAGTGGCAGGACGCTTGAGTTCGATTCCTAAAGCAGGATGCTCTCTTCCTCACAACTATGCTATCTAGATATGGCGTGCTTGGATTGCATGACCCGGAGAGAAGATGGCAGTGAGTGGGTGCCGCTGACTCCACTGCCACCGGCGCCGGCGCCGGCACGGCCGCTGCGACGG